>CM056390.1:28691944-28792481 GCA_029718625.1 Synaphobranchus kaupii | reverse complement strand
AATACTGTTGTCAAGCCACAGCTTAGGACAATTTGAATGCACAGGCAGACGACATACGTCCCAAATGAAAAGCTTTACTGGGACACGTAGAGGTGGGAGATCACCAACCTGGTGGGTCAACTCAGGGGGGGTTGTTGTGTGTCTGCCTCCATTTGGTCCTGTCTCGACCCCTGCCCACACTCCAGCCGGAGGGGGGTAGAGTCTTCACCCGTTCACACACAGTGTCAATTCAGTCGCAATATTGCCTGAAGCCAGGCTTTCAAATAACAAGCCTCATTTTGAAGAATCGTAATGTTAAGATGTGATGAGCCTGACGAGGTTGACACTTTGACATGAGATTAGTCAGCCAAAATTCCAGGAATTTTCTTTGCTGATAAACAAATGGTCAGTTCCTTCTTTGACAAGTCATGAACAAATGCAGCTGGGGGCTCTAATTGAAGTCAGTGATTCAAACAAACTAAACTATTACCTATTTTTTATTATTTATCTTAACAACACTCAATAACTACATTTTTTTTAAATATATTAATTACCTATTAGGGGGGGGGGGGTTAACAAGTCAGTCTATTTGTTTGTCTTTGAGGTCCAAATACAAGAACAGTCAAAAAACGTTTGGATCCTGTATTAGTTAGCTGGCTACGTCACCGCACCATGACCAGAGGATGCAGTTTATGTTTCCCCCGAGACATGATCCTGGCGTGTGTCAATAACCATCTCCATCTCAAACCAGGGAGGCGGACCTTTGGCTGCCAAGTTTCGCCATGAGGTAGAAGGTCTTGAGGCTCCCAGGGAAGCAGAGCTGATGCCAAAGTAATTCCACAACATGTGCTGACATTAAACATCACCGCATATTAACTTTCCATATGGAGTGCAACTCGGCGCTTTTCTGAATACCCGCAGAAGCTTAGAAAGACTCTTTGTTCCTGCGCTCACTTAAAAATTTTTTTTTTTTTAAAGGAAACTAATTTGTTATACTCGTATTACGTCTTTCCATTCTATCACAAATAGATATGCGGGGGGAGAGACGGAATACCCAGAAACCTCTCAAAGACAAGGATTGGAAAGTTATGCATTACTGCATTTCAAATGTTATATTTCTGTAACCACAGTGTTTATACATTAGATTTCGTTTTATTTTTATGAAGCAATAATGAATATATATTCATAAATTAAAAAAAGTCTCTTAACATGTGTTCTGCATTCAGTAAAGTAATTCAAAAATCTTGAGGGACATTCAGCCTATATAGTGCAGCCGTCTGAGGTGCTTGAGAGGAAATGGCAGATGCATGAGGTAAGAAATTATTATATTTTAAAATTTGGCATCGCCTTATAAAACTGTAACGAGCCTTTTTTTTTGTTCACACAAACATTTTACTCAGCTTTATTTTTAACTTAAAGTTGTTCATTTGAAATATGCACAATCACAAAAATGATTTAAATGTGGCACCAGATATTGTATTATTATATACACTATATTACGTCTTATAATAATGCATATTATATTACATATACTGCATCACTTTTTTAATGTATCCTGGCAGACTCAGTGTACGTCATTGCTTGACAATGAGTAGCTGACAGAGTGTCATAGGATCAGAAATAAAACTACAAAGAAGAAGGGATCAATAAAATTGCTAACATTAATCATAAGATTTTAATCAGCGGCACATCTTTGTTCCAACTTGGCATGTTGTTGAAATATCTGTTGCACTGAAACCTATTGTTCTAACATTGTGCGAAAACCTGAAAAATGCTTGCTGCAATTAAATGGGGAATAGCGGTAACTCAATAGTCTTGATCAACTCAACAGCCTTGATCATCATTTACTAAGGAATACAATATAAGCACAAACATTTTTTTTTTAAAACAACGATTATTGTGTATTGCACCTTTTGGGTAGTAGACTTGTTCCTAAAACAAATTATTTAAATCCATTCTTTGATCCTAAATAAACATTTGTTCGTAGAATATTCAAATTTGCTCTCTTTCGTTCCTAAATAGTCTATTACTGGAGTATTGAAACATCGAAACTGGCAGATAGGGAGGGGGTTCAATTTGGAATTAAATATAATTTTTCCTGAAATCACTTTACTCTAACTCACCACTTTCAGCCTACAGTAGCTCTTTTAAACTTTTTAAGGAAGCCTTTGCCAATAAAATTAACAAAAGAAATAATGCACCAAACATTCTAACAATGTATACATTGGCTTGAATTTTAAGCCTAATATACATAGAAATGATCGGTGATATCGCATATGAATAAACTGGAGTTTGAGTACAGGGGTTGCAACTGAGCGAGGGGCTTTGCCCACCACTGCTTCATCGCCCCCACCTGGCAAACCCCTTAATAACATCTTTGCTCCCAAATGGCACTTGCAGGTGATTTACAGTGAATATGTGTGCTGTGTAGCCTACACCATGGGGACAACATTGTCGGCGTCGGCACCGCGAATGATAGTTGCCTTGGTAGCATGCGACAACATTATGCTATGACTAGCTTTATTTAAATAAAATGGCAACAATTGTTTGATCAGGCTATTTCAGTTTTAGTTAATATGCATAATGCAATTTCTCCTCTATTCCTAGTCATTACAATGTTGTTGCTGTAGCTTATAAGACTAGAGTCGGGGACCTAACCCTAACACACTCAACATTTTTTGTGAGCCAGCCAAAATATTTCAGGTTGAATTCATTGGCATTTTGCCGCATTGCGCCTCTGTCCAGCTGGAAATGAATTGTAGCTGCTCTTGTGGTAACGACCTAGCTACCATGTGCAAAGCCCATGATACCTCTACCAGTTCTGTTAACACGTTCGTTTAAAGCCGGCTTTAAGGACACGAAGCATTTTATATGTAGCCTACTCCATTTGCGAGCGCTGGGCATATACAGCGGCTACTAATTCAATCCCGTGGACCACTAATATTAGAAAACTATTCGTCTGCATTTTTTTTAACTGTGCCCAAGAGCCACAAGCGTCGGCAGGTTTTTATTTTTTTCAGCCATACAGTTAACCATCGGATACTGCTCACCTTTGTCTTCATTTAACCAACTTAGCCTTCTCCTATATTACGACTAGCTAGCGCTTTAATGTTAGCACCACATTAAAGCCTGCTAAATAGGCTACCAAATCACTTTAGCCATGCAGGAACAACCGATTTCCATACAACTACCTGCAAAACGGGGTCACTTTAAGAGGGGTTGACGTCTCACCCCGAAAGGCTTGTGCCTGCATCATTAATTCCTCAGTTCCAGATTCCTCAGCACTGAAGTTTTCCATTCAAAGCCGACCGAACGACCTAGGCTACACTGCAATAGCCAAATCAGGTGAACATATCTCGTATTTTTAACATAGGCCTATATGCTGTGGAGCGGCTTTGATATAAAAACACATATAATTAGCTTTTTGTCCTACATTATACTAAATGTGGAAGAACACACCAATAAAATATATATCTAATAACATAGAATAGCCGATTAGACAAAAGATCAATAAACTTTTGGCAGGACACATGTCTTTGTACATTTATATTTTTGGTTCCACCTGGTAAATAAATGCACCAGCATTTAGGAATGAAGCGTTTATTCAGAATTCTGGATTTAGAAGACATAATTAAAATGCACATATGCTTTCTATGGACATAAAAGGCTACTTTTAGTAAAAGTAAAAGGTAAAATAAAGGTATACACATTAAAATCATAAATTCACAATATATTCGTGTTCTTTGTCATTTAATTGTGAAAACCTCGAAAACACACATAAAAGTTTTTTTTCCATATTAAACAAGCAAAAATTAATGAATGATGACGTGATATGGACAGAAGAAAAAAAGGTTGGGGGTGTGTGTGCGTTGGAGGGGGGGGGGGGGGGGGATACATCGTTCAATCAAACCGTCTTGACTCTTAAGTCAAAGGAACTGAAAAGTTATAGACTTGCTTACATGTTACATTGAACGTTACAGAAAGGGCCTCATTACAAAGTGCTAGGGAAATTAATGGGGGGGGGGGGGTGAAAAGTAGAGGCAGGAGGCGAAGGACAGAGAGAGAGAGAGAGAGAGAGAGAGAGAGAGAGAGAGAGGAGAGAGAGAGAGAGAGAGAGAGAGAGAGAGAGAGAGAGAAAGAGAGAGAGAGAGAGAGAGACCATCTAAGCTAACTGTCAATCAGCTCAGATATAGTTTCACTACTGAAAAGGTGTAGGAGAAGCCAGAGAGCATTACCTTGAGCCTCAACTGAGGAAACGAGGACTGCCAGGAAGGCAGCCGCTGCCAGAGACAGCCTGATCTTCATCCTTAGCTGTAGGGTTTCAGTAGAACATGAATGAATCTACCAAAAAAAATGGACAAAAAAACAGTCACGGTCACGAGTATTTTAAATTCAGACTGTAATAGAATAATTAATTCGATCAACGTGACTGAAAAAGGTGGAGGGGGAGGCGCGAGTCAGAACGCAATTGCCAATTGTGAGTAGACTTGCACTATGTGGTTCCAAAGAAGAAGAGAATGTGCAGGAGTGAATACTAATAGGTCCCCAGACTAGAATGAGATTAACCAAGTGATTTACACGACTTGTCCCTTTAGAAAACTATCCGGCTACATTTTCTAAGTACAGGAACAGCATTTGGGAAATTTGTATAAAGGTTATTTCATACAATAATAGGCATCTAATTTAGGCCTCCTTTGTCCGTATGATCGGCTTCTGTTTAAAAATGTTAAGATATTTGCAAGCACAAAAAAATACAAGTAATGTAGGCTACATTGAGAAGTAGCCTCGTAGTTATACGGTTTAAGCGCGCCTCCTACAGTTAGGTTTAATGAGACCCCCATCGGAAAAGGAATTCCCCGTACAAAGTAACCTACCACCGTATTATTAAGTTGGGAAAATGAAACGTATAGAATATACTTTGTAATATAAAATACGATACGTTCAAAAAGGTAGTGTGACAGCACAAAATATGAGTGTCTAGTACATTGCATATAACGCGCGCCTTAATTGCACACATATGCGCATGAAACCGTGAACTGTTTCAACCCCATAAAGTAGGCTACGCATAATAATAATTCACTGAATATTTATTTGATAAATTAAGTCATTATAACATGGTGAAGAGCTTTCACCTGTCTGCCTTGTTTCCCTACAAATACAAAATGTCCCATGTTTCCACAGGTTAAAAACGTGCGTGATGGATTTGCGCATTGTTTCTACTTAATAGTGGCCCCAGTAGGCTAAATTGCTACACGATCTGCCGACTTGCAGAAATTAAAACGGTTTCACCTGCAAAATATATCACATTTTGTTCTTTAACAATATGCGCGAATATCCCAATGAAGCGCGACATAAAGGCTTTGGGAGGGATATTAAGACTAATTCACGGTCCCCAAGTAAACTTGGAAGTGTTAAGACAAATTTAGAAATAATTCTCAATCAGATCAGACTTAATAGAAAGCTAACCTTGGAAAATGTGATAAATTAAAGGATGGAAATTAAAGCCTCCTCTTCGGAAATTCTCCCTCTGAAACCGGTAGACGAGCTCCGGCTGTGGATGTCCCAGAAAGAAGTCTTCTTTCCAAGTGGGAAAGACTTTCCACAATCTGCTACTTAATAGGGGGCTGTTCCCAACTCTCCTTTTACTATCGTAGGCTCTTACGAAACGCTGCATGCAAGCAACCCTGGCTGCCACGGTTTGATGTGTTCAACATCCCAGAAAGCGGGTACACTTTTGTAAACGTGTGCATACTTTTCTGCATTCCTTTGGCATGATGGTCATTATGACGCTTAGTTCCACAGGTCTTCCGCCCGTATTGGAGCGATAGCCATCTGTCCCTGGAAGCCAAGAATAAGCTTGTATTAGAGCTGGCAAGAGCGGAGCAGAGTCGAATAATTGAAAATCTTGAACAATCAAACAATATTTCGCCCTAAAATGTTTAAAGAGGCGGCAGCTGTATCATTTTTATAATATTTGTTTAAGCCTATAGAGGTAGTATATTAGAGCTATTTACTGTGCGATTTAATTTTGAAGTCAACAAGAACCATTCCTCAATTTAATGTCCCTAATCTGTCGACGAATACATTTGTCCATACAAAAATATATCCAATATCCACTCTATCAGAGCACTAAATGTAGCACATTATGTAGTCTTAGGCCTGAGCGTGTACACATAGGCTACTTTATACAACTGTATCAGTGATTTCATTTCTTCCCAAAGTGTCCTACATTTTACGTTGTAAAATCTCAGCAAAAAAAAATTCAAATATTTTATAAGTATTAATAATGTTATTTCAAAAATTGTATTAATTCTGGATTTTGTTCATCTAGTGCCTTTCATTTCTTGATATCAAAGTGCTTTATACTGCGGGCTGTGGGTAACTTACTTCCACCACCACCATCACCTGGGCGATACAAAACAGCCTTTGATTTTGGGGAATTGGACAAAGACACATCATACTCTTTGTGATAAGTGTATGAGATTGCTAATGTCAGCAGTAAGTCAGTGCCTCAATTTAACATCTTTAATAAAGGATTGGATCTTCTCCTGTTCACCACTGCAGTAGGGAATTGCTTTTCTGCTCTTCTGTCCATGGGAAAGACTGTCCCCCGGATCACCAATACCACTCTCCAACAACTAAATTAAACAGCTGGAAAAATGCCCCTGAACTTTTCAATTCCAGAAGCAGTTAAGACGGCTGAAAAAAATGAAAGGTTTGGTGAACTAATTTCATTTGGCTGTTATATTTCAGTTCACTTTTAACGTCATCAAAGGTTAACATCTAAAGACATTCACCTTACACTTTCTGGACATGTTCTTGCAAATGACGATAATAGCAAGATTGGCCAGATCCGGACCAGCTTCAAGGTTCTCAGAAAGACGAACAGGTTTGTTTGGTAACACTGTCCTCTAGTGCCTGAACAAGATATATACACGTGGGAGATTTCTGTTGGAGAATTTAACGATATCTTTGTAAAAAAAACAAAAAAACATCCCCATCTGGTGTCCGCACAGGAATTATAATACGAAACGTCAGTTGGACAACTCTCAGGTGTAAATGGATCGGCTGAATAGACTGATTCACTTTGATAGAGCTAGGTAGGGGACGGAGGGGCACACTATATGATTTATAACCTACTTTCTGCCCGTGTTGCAATTGTAATTTATTCAATTACTCAATATGACAGAGGAAGTTTTGGCTATAAAGAAATATGTATTGTTGCCTCTTAGCCATCCTTTTTGTGTTAAAAAAACAAGTTTAATTGCATGTGAAATTAAATGCAACGTATGTAATGTTCAGCTGTGAAATATGTGTAGGAAAGATTGTTAATTTCAGACAAAACAATAATACTGCAGGAGCTAGAGATCTTTGATTTTAAAAATATTTCATTTTCTATGCTTACACGTGCAAAAGTAGGATTACTACAGCAGAGAAGATTTCAGTATGGTGCTTTCCTCAGTGTTTAGGCAGAACAACACTGTACAAAAACACAGCCAGATTTGAACCTTAATGAGATATTGGGTACAAGTGCAGCCAATCATAGGACTCAAACATGGCAGTGCAACTGAGCAATTATCCACATTGATGTGGTTCCATAGTGCTGAGAAGTGGGGTTTCATGAAACCTACATGACGTAAGTGCTTCACTGATTTGAACCAATCATTATGTTTTGCTGTTGAGATCAAAACCGTTTTATTAGTTCAAATAAGTCAGTGACTGACAGATCAGTGTAGCTCCACCCAGTGTAGCTTCATGGGACCTCACTTTCTCATCACTAGTGTTCCATCATTAACTAGGTCAAATACAAAGCAACTGAAATGAGACCCTTAACTCACAGTTAGAAACATAGGCATGATTGATGTAACAAATACGTTTAACTGCAGCATATCTGATTAATGAAGCAGGTGCTATCAGAAACAAGTCTTTAAAAAAGTTAAGAGTGTAATCTTGAGAAGAAATCAGAAAGCAGCAAAGATAATCATAAGGCATGTATTGTAGGAGCAGTGCTTAGCCCTAGATCACAACATGGCAGCATGAACTAGCTTGCCCAAAAAGCCTCCCCAGAGAATGAAGTAAATTTCCAAGGCAATAGCGAATGTGTTAAGCAATCATGAATGTAATAATAATCAAGGTTCCCATGTCATATTAACCCTCATGTTGCCCTCGGGTCAGAAATTACCCCCTAAATCTATTTTTTTTTCAGCATGAAATTCAATGATTTTTCCTGGAGTGACCCTACCAATAAAAAAAGTTAAACATTGTCCGTTTTTACATTTTTATAAAACCGGTACACCATCAAGGTACAACGATTGACTAATGAGTCTTTTTTAACCCTGCAGTTATGAAATCAGAAGTCATAATCAAAATTAAGCGGCACACATACATTATTGCAAAGAAAATCAATTATGATGTGTGTTTTGTAGTAGAAATGTAAAAAAGTGGTGTGTAGACTGAAGAAATACAGTCTGCCTGGACTGGGAAATAGGGAAGCACAGTTATTCACTGATTTATTGATGAATGACAGGTTGTTTCAACATGAGATGTACATAGATTTAGGGTTTAAAATTTAATGAAGAAGCTTTATCACGATGGGTCTGGTGAGGGTGGGTCACTTTTGACCCTGTGGAGAATGGGGTGCACTGCATACATAATATGAAGACAACACAAGGGTTAACACTGATTATGAGTAACTACAAACATGAGGCAGATTATGTACATGGTAGTAGATGAGGTCTTAATGCTAACAGTGAACAGTCCCAATGCTGACCACATGGGGACTACAAAAATGCATTCATACAACCTAGAGATAAACTTTATAATTCAAATATGCAGAAGCCTACCTATCGCAGAGTTTTAGGTATATCCCTGCCTTTGCAGTATGCAAGAACCCAAGCAAAGCCTCCACTGTCTGAGACAAATGTTACCGCAACAACAGAGGTAGCGACAGGGTCAAAGTTGAATTTATTTTATGTCCAAGCGACATCTTCAGCAACATCTTCAGCGACCATCGCAACAACCACTGGACGACAGTCGCACAAAGTATAGGCTGATAAACCAAATGTCGCTGCGACATCCATCGCACGTCGTTTGCAGGGACACTGTCGCTGGATTGTAAACTGGCCTTTAGACGGCAGCACTTTCCTACCAGTTTCTTCTGATATAGGCTTCAAAATTACTTCAGAATTGTTGAAATAATGGAATGAATTAATACGTTTCATTATAAAGTAGGCATACAAACATGTTTACAGCAAAAAAAAAAAAAAAAAGGGCTACTTACCCTATAAGCAGACTTTCATTAATCCAGAAACACAGATAATATGAATGGATGAAAACAAGGAAGTGACATTACAATTTTGCTTTATTAAATCCAGGTGCCAATGCAAAAAGGCGAGCATTAAACCCGAATGCTATTTTAGGGGACCGAAAGTGGCCTAGCCTAAATTAACACAATCTTAAATAAAGTTGTCATATTTAATAGGCCTACTTGGTTGCAAATCCTTTGCATTCAATGACTGCCTGAAGTTTGCGACCGGTAGGCATCACCAAACGTAGCCTATCTTGCCTGGTGGTACTCTGCCATGCATGCCTGCCCTGTGGCCATCTTCAGTTCCAATTTGTTTTGTTTTTAGTTTTTTTTAAAACTTTTTTTAGTCTTGTCTTCAGCAAGTGAAACATATGTTAAATTGTATTGAGGTTGGGTGATTGACTTAGCCAGTCAAGAATATTCCACTTTTTGGCCCTGAAAAACCCCTTGGTTGCTTTGGCAGCAGTAGCCTATGTTCAATTCAATTCAATTCAATTCAATTTAATTTATATAGCGCTTTTCACAGACCACTGTCACAAAGACGCTTTACAGAACAGAAAGGGGAGGAAAGGGGAAATGGGAAATGCCAGCTCTAAGCCCCCAGATAGCAGAGGTAAAAACTCTCTAGTAGTTTGGGGTCATTGTCCTGCAGCAAGATAACACGAAGTATAGGCTGATAAATGAGTTGAGTTTTGAGGCATTTAGTTGGATATGAGCAGATAATATGTTTCTTCAGAATTCATCCTAACGATACTGTCAGTAGTCACATATTAGGGGTGTGCCCACAGAACTATATAAGAACTAGAAAGGAAACATGGTCACGTGGTTCCATTCAACCCTATTCAATTTTGTTCTTCTGCAATGGCACCACCGATGGCTGCCATGGCCCGGAAATAGTATTACCGATGAGCTCTGCCATGTATTTCCAATGGAGCATTGTGAAAGTCAACGGAGTCGCCCCAGCGCAATCTAGGTACCAAAAGTTCACGATATGGTAATCAA
This sequence comes from Synaphobranchus kaupii, assembly GCA_029718625.1. Classification (NCBI taxonomy): domain Eukaryota; kingdom Metazoa; phylum Chordata; class Actinopteri; order Anguilliformes; family Synaphobranchidae; genus Synaphobranchus; species Synaphobranchus kaupii. Next base: position 28,782,193 of record CM056390.1, on the reverse strand, counting down.
TAGAAGCAGGCAATCACATTTTACATTTTTCCTGGGTCCAAAATTGTTTTAGGCCGCACAGAAAAAAGAGAGGCATGATTTTAAAAAACTCATCGGTGAGTGTTGAGTAGGCGCACTGAACTCTGATTGGTTAAGAACAAACCGATGAGATTTGCAACATGGTCACGTGGGAATCCTAGTTACGTCACAGTACAATCACGTCAGGAGGCCTATTCGCATTTTCGCCTCAAATTAAATAATAATGCATGGCATTTATATAGCGCCTTTCTAGATACTCAAAGCGCTTTACAATGATGAGGGGGAAACTCGCCTCTACCACCACCAATGTGTAGCACCCACCTGGGTGATGCAACGGCAGCCATTTTGCACCAGTATGCTCACCACACATCAGCTGAGGTGGAGAGGGAGAGAATAATTTTTTTAGCCAATTAAACTGGGGGATGATTAGGTGACAGATTAAATGAGCCTGGGTTGGGAGTTTAGCCAGGACCGGGGAAACCCCTACTCTTTACGATAAGTGTCATGGGATCTTTAATGACCACAGTGAGTCAGGACCTCGGTTTAACATCTCATCTGAAAGACGGCATCTCCTACAGCACAGTGTCCCCATCACTGCACTGGGGCATTGGGGTTTATTTGACCAGAGGGAAGACTGCCCCCTACGGGCCCACCAACACCACTTCCAGCAGCAACTTACTTTTCCCCAGAGGTCTCCCATCCAAGTACTAACCAAGCCCACAACCTGCTTAGCTTCAGCCATTCAGCAGGCGCAGATTGCATAGTGGTATGGCTGGTAATTATATTGTATATTGTATTAACGTATAGGTAATTTGATATTGTATGTCTTTATTTGGTGTGTTTGTTTGTTTGTTGTGGGTCTGCCCCACTGTCTATGTCTTTTTTTGTTGTTGCTGGTGGCTACAACTGAAGTTCCCGAAAGGGAAAATAAAAGTTATTCTATTCTATTCTATTCTAAAACTCAACGCATGAAATAACAAAATACCACATCATAAAGTGAAAACACAACACGTGAATTAATAAAAGACCGCACCGTATAGTGAAACCTCAACAAGCGAATTAACAAAAGACCACATTGTATAGTGAATACTCAACACAATAAATAACAAAAGACCACACCGTATAGTTCAAACTTTTGAACGGTAGTGCATATACAGTGGGGTGCAAAAATTTGGGCACCCCTGGTCAAAGTTAAACATGACACATTTCTTCAAAATTTAAAGCAAGATTACTTTTTAAATTTTTTACAGTTTCAAAATACTAGAAAAAAAAGGACATATTTTAGCACCCCACTGTATTGTACTGAGATTGTCATATTGGTGCATCACTAATTTTGGGAGTGGGCAAGAAGAAGATACCTGTGATGCAAGCATCACAAGGCTTTTGGAAATGGTGGCAATGGACTTGAATATACGTTTGACGTTACCATATTCCTTTGTAAATGTTTGTTTAAACACTTACCTGCAGTGCCGGTGTTGGAGCGCACCCAGCACCGGAGTAGCAGCACTGAAGTAGCAGCACCGGAAAAGAAAACAAACATTGATTCACATTTTTATAGTTATTCTATAGGGCCAGGCTAAGCGGTAACAGAGGGACAGTTTTGCTGTATTTTTCCATAGTACTCCTGTTCTATCCAAGGCTGAGTAAAATAACAACTGGTATTAAGGCTACCTAAGACTACAAACTGAGGGAAAAATGTTTGGGGGCAAACAACTTCTTGGGGGTAAAATTTATTTTAAAAAACAGGGCGGTAATGGAGGGATGCAAAATTAACATCTGTTTTTTACACTTTTTTCAGACATGCATATCATATGGTTCCTGAGGTGAAAAGGGTAATCTTTTCTCTTTCATATTGTACTATTACCACTTAAATATGGACATGCAAAATGGTAAGCCACTTGTGCTGCTCAATTTTTATATGGGGTGAGTTTTAAAGTCAGATGGTCATGGTAATGGAGGGACATTTTCTATTCAAGCAGCCATTATACATCATATACCAGTTGTTTGCATCAATTAATATATTTAAATATATTTTGGCAACAGTGGAACACTTTTTCACTTAGTTTCAAGGGTTTTATAATTGAGCCTGCACAACTTTAAATAGATATAGTTTTCAATTGATGAATTGATCGGGTAAGCTACAAACACCGGAACGGAGGCAGAAAAAATCCGATAGAGCGTTCTGACGATGCCAAAAAAGAAACCAAAACGTAGACCAGCAAAGGCAGCAAATAACCATGACAATAAGTCCTTAATTGCAACTTGCAAAAACTAGGCCTGCCTTTAAAAGTATTGATATCAAAATGTGGCCAAGTTACAAATAACAATATTACCTATACATAGACTAGCTCTATTACAAAGCAATGCTATCCAAACTTTCCTAAATGATTTAATGCAACTTGGCCCTGTGTTTCTTCATCTTAGCATGTGAAGAGATTGTGCCTCATGGAACAACATATGATTTCAATGAATGTTTTTAACAGTTGATGAATAATTACATTCCAGAAAAGATATGGAAAGTTTACTTTAGAAAATGTACAGGTTTTAAAGAGATTTTCTAAGGCCTTTTTTACTGCTTCAATTTGAACTGGAACTTGTAAGTAGGTGTGGTCATATGACGATGATGCCACGTAGTCATATTAGGAATATTCATACGGTCAAAGAGTGAAAGGGTGTGTCTTGGTGAACTGACTCAGCCCCCTTCCTGCTCTCTGCTCACTACTAAACAAACAACAAAATGGCGAGCGACAAGAGTGACAGCAGTACTTCAGGGAGTTTTGAGGTGGAGGAGTTTGAAATGGATTCCTTCGTGGTGGAAGACTCTCCTCGCGAAGATGTTGCTCGGGCGATACAGCCGTATTCATTTGAGCCACTGGCAGCAGCCGCCGCCGCCCCGCTTGTATTGGTTGAGCAACGTCTTCGCGAGGAGACGACCGGGGATGTAACCGAATGGTAAAGCTAACGTTACCTAGCTAAGTTAGCTTGTTTGTCTGCCTAAAGTAACGTTACTATTGAATACATTCAAATACACAGCAAAACCCAGACACACAGTAATGTTAGTATATTGAACATGGCTAGTTGTAGTGCCCTCATAGCTCCACTTGGTCCGGAGAGAATTGTTATCATTTATTAGCTAGCATTATTCATAAATGATAGCTAAGATAACTAGCTGTGGCCACTGCTCTAGCTAACCTGTCCCCCTCCAGAAAACTTGTGTTGCCGTGAGGTTACTGAGGTAACGTTATGTCAGCGTAGTTACGAAGCTATTCTTGATTTGTCTAATACTGCTATGCTGTAGTCCGGCATGCTTGGCCCAACTGTATAATAGTGGCCAATACATGTGCAATTACACAATAATATCACAAGTACAATGTAACTCATGTATAGGTATATTGTACTAAGCTGTTTTACTTAGCTGATGTAATGATTACAAAATGCACATGTAAATGCAGTATACCACCCACAGATTACAATGTAGGTATTATGTAAATACACAGGTATTTATTTATTTATTCAGCAAGTCCGCGTGCACTACACCGATAGCTTGAAGGCACTGGCTAAGTAGAGCTGGGTCTCTCTGCAGATTATGAAAGCTAACAGAGCTGGTGGCATTGCACCGAGGAACGATACATCTCTGACTCTGACTCCTTGGCATAATGCAGGCAAGTTAGCTAAAGATACCAAATATTAAGACGTTGTAGATGAATAACTCTCTACGTGTATGTAGCTTGATATAAGTCATAATATTAACGTTAGCAGTAATACAAAGCCATTCGCATTTGAGCTTGAACTAGCTAGTTAGCAGTACATGGGTCTCAGTCTCAAAGAGGAAAAAAAAAACGTTGGTCTCTGCTTTTATACCAAGTGCCCAGCCGAGACCACCCCTAGGACCACCTCAACTCCACCCATTTTTATGGTAAGGATCTCGTGACGTCACAAATCCACAGAAACCAGCGTATTGGTAAGCCTACACAAAAACTCAGAAAAAAACATTTTGACTAAACATGAGATTTTCGGACATAAACAGTGGTGTATGATCATAATCTAACCCAAAACATCGGTTTTCAACGGGAAAAGTCAGCTTTTGACTGCAGTATCACTTTAAAATGTTAACTGCTGCTACAGCTTTCATTACAATTCACAAACAGACATTTATATCAAGAAACATCATGTACAATAGAGAAAGGGGGGATGAATAAATAAATGCAGATAAAAATGAGTAATATTTTTACCTAGAAAATAGCGTACATATAGCATTTTTATTAACGTATCCAATAGTTATGATATTTGCAAAAATAATTTTGTGAACACAAGGATATCTATGCTCTGTAGGACCACACAGGTTTTGATAGAAATCTAAATATTCCAAATAAATAAATCAATAAATACATAATAATAATAATAATAATAATAATACATCTCATTCATTCTGTGCTTTTCATAGACCCAAAGCAGTGGATGCAGACAATTGTTGCCCTAAAATGCCCTATAGTGTAGTAATTTTTCTGTTTAATTTCTAAGTGCAAGTTGCAACACATCTGAATCAGAGTAGGCTATTGCCACTATAAATTATTTTCATTTTGCAGTTTGATGTGGAACATACAGTTTCATTGAACACATTCTCTTGAGATGGTAAGATGACATTCTAAGGCTTGACGCTAACCAAAAGACCAAAGGGACACAGTCACGTGATATAGGCTATAGGCCATTTGTCAGTGTCCGTCTGACTTTCACCATTTCGCTGAAGTACAAGTGAAATACAAGTGAAACATTGAACAGTTAATATTGGAAACGTCTTTTGCCTTTGCAATAAAAATATGTTTGTTAATGTGAAAATATTAACAGTAAGTAATAAATGAAAAGTATTTAACAGTTGCACATTGTTTTTGTCAAAAATAAATTTGCATCCTGTTGGGCTCAAACCCCCAATCGTCTGTGTGAGAGGCAGCAACTTTAACCAGTAGGCCACAGTAGCTTCGTGACATACACAAAGCCATATAGCGGTTTTGTCTGTGATTCTGTGATGTGTGCAGATTAGTTTGAAGCGCTTTTATTGGGTGATAAGCTTGGGAGAGCAGGTATGCAATGTTTTTATCCAATGGGGAGAATTATTCTTTGAGGGTACGGAGGCAGGCAGGTAGTGAGGATCTCTGGGTAGGCAGGAAAAATGGGAAGAAGAATAAGAAGAAGAAGCAGAAGGAGAAAAACCGCAAAATAACCCAAGTTTGGGGCTTTATTGTGTGAAGTTCTATCTGAATGCTGTGTGGTTACATGAGGTCAGAAAATACAGAAGTTCATGTTTTTAAGGGCTGAGAGTCTGTGGTCATTGTGGTTACTTCTGTAGGAAACCCTGAAAAGTGCCAAACTCTCGGTGCTGTATAGGTATCGGGCATGCCCCGCCAAGCCGTAACTTGGTGGATGGCATACCTGCCATCCCAATTAATCTCTGTGCTTTTGTTGTGTGTGCAATAAAACGTTACTTTGGCCCCACCTCACTTGTGATGTGGCTTAAGGCTAGCGCTCGCCTGCAGTCCTTTAAGTGCCGTATTATGAATTGTTAATCTCTTGTATCCAAATAAAATATGCTTTGTTTCTATGAAGTTGCTGCTGTGCATTTTGTTCCCATTGTCTGACTAGTCTATATAGACTAGTCAGGTCTAGTCCACCTACAAATAAGGTTTAATACAATATTTTTGGCTGATTTACAGAATGTTTCAGAGAATCCTGAAGAAACCCACCCCACTTATCTACTGAGTGATCTGTCACATGTACTGTATTTTACATTAGTCACTTAGCATTGCTATCCAGACCGATGTATTAAATTGGAGAACATCAGTGTTAGACCTATCTGTAGTCTGAATGACATCACATATTCAACACTATTTTGAAATGCAGTGTGTGTTGAAAATAATTTCCGTGACAGGGGTCCAAAGTGCAGAGGTGTTCAAACTTGAATTTACTAGAGGGAACTCTTAATAGGCACTTAATAAAATTATTCAAAACATTCAGAACATGAATAACAGGTCTCTTCCAATGTTTTGCCGGTGTCCATTCGCACATTCGTGTTTGCGAATGTACTCTGAAAACGGTGCACCGCAGCGTTATTTACTTATGCGCCGCTACACTGTACTGTGTGTATCGAGTAGTGATATTACGTTCGCGAATGATCCGATTCTTTTGAACGGCTCTTTGGTACGAACGAAGGGAACGGAGTCGTACTTGGTGAGAGCCGTTCTTTTTATCGTTCGTTCGTTCACTGCCTGCCCTAAATCCACTCCCCTTTACGTGAACAGTGAGAAAGCTTGATTTTGTTCCCCAAGCGTATTCCGTGAAGACCCGCCCCTACTCTGATTGGTTAGGTTTAGGCACGAGGAGTGAGATGTTGTGGGTTAGGGTTAGCCAATCAGAGGCAGAGTAGGGGTGGGTCTTAACAGAATACGAATGTGAGAGAGAGAACAAGTCACAACAAGTGGTACAGGGAGACGACGTGTTTTTCGGGTGAAAAAATGAGCCAAACGCGAAAACGCAGCAATATTTGGATGCACTTCAACAAAAACACAAGCAATGATAAAGCGGAGTGCAACATTTGTAAAGCCAAAATATCAATTAAAGCAGGGTCAACAAATAATCTCCACCGCCACTTAAAAACACAGCATCCGACGGTGCAAGTGGCCGAGTTGAGACAACGAGGTTCCAACAATAATGACGATGACCAAGGTAACGACGGCGCCAGTGCTTCTGCTGAAACCACTACCACATCAGTTACAAGTCAGTCATCTACCTCTGAAACTACCGCTAGGCCTACATTATTGCCTGGCCAGGCACCAAGCTCTCATAGAACCACTGGCACAATACCTAAAACAAAACAGTCATATCTCCACAATTATGTAGCACCTGTCATAACCCCAATGAGACAGGGGAAGATAGATGAAGAGCTTGCTAAAATGATTGCAACTGACTTCCAGCCATTCAAAATTGTGGAAGACAAAAGATTCAAGCGATACAGCAATACTCTCAACCCTTCCTACACTCTTCCATCAAGGAAGACAGTATCCCAGACAGTTGCAAACATTTATCAGAAAGAAGCAGCATCACTGAAGGAAAGGGTGTCTAAAGTGTCAGCAGTTTGCTTAACCACAGACTGTTGGACATCAAGGGCTACAACCTCATTTATGGCAGTAACATGCCACTTCATTGAAGATTTCAAGATGTCCTCCTGCCTATTGGACTGTTTTGAATTTAGTGACCGGCACACAGCAGAAAATCTGGCCAGAAAGCTTCTCAATGTTGCAAAAGATTGGAAAGTGGAAGATAAAGTGGTTTGCTGCGTAACTGACAATGCTACTAACATTACAAAGGCTATACAAATAACAAAATGGACCCACCTTCCATGCCTGGCACATACCATCAATTTGATTGCCAGAGATTCCCTCAAAGGCCTAAAACCCATTCTGGATAAAGTGAAAGAGGCAGTGGAATACTTTCACAGGAGCACACTGGGTGCAGAAAAACTGAAGGCCACTCAGATCCAAATGGGGATGGCAGAGCTACGACCCAAACAGGACTGCATCACAAGATGGAACTCTACATATGACATGTTGAAGAGTTTTCTGCAATGCAAGGATGCCATTATCTCCACCCTGGCCATCACAAATGCATCAGTCAGCCCTTTGTCCCAAGAAGAATGGAGCATACTGCAGGAGGTGTGCACTATCCTGGAGCCCTTTCAAGAAGTCACTGTGGAGATCAGTGCAGAAAGGTATGTTATTAGTTAGAGTTGGTCAGCTGTAGCTTTCTATAGCATGCATGCAAAAATACCTGATAACAAATTATGAATGTTTGAGACCATTTTATTTGTATTATATAAAATGATATAGATACCAGTGTATATAGTATAGTGTGTCAATTGTTGGTAACACTTTATAATAATTGTCTCAATATTCCCTGTTTTTTTCTCACTAGCTACGTGACTGCCTCAAAGGTAATATTGCTGGCAAAGGGACTGCAGAGAGTCACAGCCAACTACCAGAGAAGTGTAACAACAACACAACAAGCATCAGATTTGGTGAACTCGCTATGTGCAAACATGGCAGGTAGATTCCACAGAATGGAATATAACCACACCCTTGGAGATGCTGCTGCGCTTGACCCAAGATTCAAAAAGGTGGCATTTGGGGATGCCACAGCTGCAGATGAGGCTTTCCAGAGAATAGCAACTGCAGCAGGAAGAGTCACTCTCAGCAGCAGCGAACCCAGCCAGCAACCAGGTCAACAGGAAGGAGCAGGCAGTGCTGCACAAGGATCAGTTGTTTGGAGCCATTTCTATGACCTGGTGCAGTGTCAACAAGGAATCCCACAGCAGATGCCATCATGGAGGTGCGGTCTTACCTAGAGGAGCCCCTTCTTCCAAAATCCTCAGATCCTCTCAAGTGGTGGGAAAGTCGGGCCACCGTGTACCCCAGGCTCACCAAGCTCATGGCGGAAAGGCTTTGCATTGTGGCAACGTCAGTTCCGTCAGAGAGAATATTCTCCAAGACTGGACAAATCATCTCAGAGAGGAGAAATCGCATTAAGCCCTCAAAAGTGAGGGAACTTGCTTTCCTGAATGCAAATTTGCCATAGATGATGGCATAACGCATGCTGCTTGAGTAGTAGTTTGGCTGGCTGAGAGATGTAGCAAGTTATACATTTTTCTGTGAGTAAAAGTAGATTGTTTTTCTCTGCCTCACATTTCAGGGCTGTTGTTGGAGTCTTGTTTACAATTTTTTATTGTGTTATTATGTTATTGTTTACAAGTAAGTAAGCCTTGTTTGAGCTGATGTGGCTCATAGGCCAGGAGCTCATCTCTTGTTTTTGTCAAAGCAGCTCAGGGATTTTTCTCTATTTTATTTTACTCTGTTTTTATAATACTTGAAATATTGTTCAGAAGTAGTTTTACTATTTATTCTTAAAAATTATCTTGTGTGAAATGTTTTTTGTTTTGTTGTTTGATTTGCACTAAAATCTGTTTTGCACAAAAGTTTATTATACTTGTTTTTTTATTGTGCCAATAAAAAGTTTTCTAATATTAAGAGTTGCATGAATTGCATTCAAGGCAAGGCAACTTTATTTACATAACACATACAGAGGGTAAATTCAAAGTAGTAAATTCACTGACATGAATGACATGGATATGGCGCCACCTTGTGTAATGTTTACAATGCAGATCATTGACATTAGGTCTGGCAATACAGTCAATCATTATCCTGGTGATTATTTCGCAGATAAACCTAGTAACCCCGCCCCCTAAAAAAAACACGGCTCTTTGGCTCTTTTGAACGGCTCTCGGAAAGGAACGGAGCCATAAGATCCGGCTCCCTTCAAAGAGCCGTAATTCCCATCACTAGTATCGAGTTTGGAGCGCGTTCATGTCAGTGGTAAAAATCAGGAAGTTGTAAACCCTTGTAATATAGACCAGAGACAGTTTCTCAGTCTGGACTCAGTTAAGTGAGCGCTTTTACCCAAGGATCAGTCATATTTCAGCTGCGCCAATTTCTGCAGTGCTTCGAGTTTTTCTTCAGTCACATCGGCTGCACCGCAGAGGTGAGGAAGAAACACATAACGATATTTTAGACATGTGAAAACTCGCGGTGCGATCTGCGTTTTAGGGATAGTGTGTTGTTTTGTTTTGCCTGTTCGTTTTAACAGGACTCAAGGGCTATTGCGATTGGGTCTCCGTGTTGATGGTTAGCTAAATTGCTTGCAAGAAAGAAAACCATAGCTATACTACATTCACATTTGTTGTGTCGGGATGAGTGGATTTAAACAAACAGCAGAGATTTTTTTTTCATTTCCTTATTTCTTATTTTAAGAAAGTATATTGTGGAACTTTAGTTTATCAACTTCTTCAGGACATAGGCTACCTGTTATGTGCAGGTACATGGTGAACAGCACCAAGATTACTTCAAGAAAATAAACGATAGAATGTATTAATTGGATTCCGTATTTTATGTTTTGTTTTAAATATTTCACTAATTTAACATTGTTGTGATACATTATGCTATGTGTATTCCGGCAATGTCATAGATGAGAATTACGAAAGCCTACTATAGCAGTTAGGAGACTGCCGGCAACCCTGCTCCTGGAGTGCTGGTGACGTTTCTGGTTTTTGTTCCATCTGAGCTTGATCATAAGAGTTGGATGGATTAAAAGTCTGAGCCTGAATATTGTGAATGATGACCTGCTGAATGCATCCAGCACATGGTTACCTGCATTCATTACAGGTGAATCCAGTTATGTAGTTATAGGTTTGGATGGAGCAAAAACCAGGACCGTCTCCGGCACTTGCCTACCCTCTGCCTATGATTTAAACATATACACTGTCAAGATGGAAGCAAATGTTTTATATACCAATATGTTGGCTTTTGGGTGTAAAAGTGGAGAAAACATATCCCACAACACTTTACACTGGTCGGCCGGCAGCATATTTAAGAAGTTTACACCTTTATGTCTGGACCAGGGTTGTGTCTTTAGAGGTGCTTAGGTAAGTACAGAGATGGTTGGAGGCAGTGTGGCCTTTACCTAAGGCTGGGTGACCTTTACCTAAGGCAGGGGATGTATTCAGACTTATCTTTCAATTCTCCTGGGCAAGGCTCATTTGGAATCTGGGGTAACACATCTATTAGGCTAATGATTAATAACACACAGTGCTATACGTCAAAACTACAGAAGCAAAGAAGCTATAGTCTATAGATGGCACAAGTCTGCGATACTGAGGGGAAGTACCTTTTCATTTCAGGGGACGTTCCAACAAGAAGAGGCCTATTAACTGGTTCCACGCTTGAACGTAAATAGAACATACCATGCCAAAACCCGTAAGTGCACTTAGGTTATTTTTATTACAAATATTATTTTTTGCCCTCGATTTGCATTTAAGATGTGTCTGTTTCTTTGATGCCCCCCTAGGTTTAATGCCTGAATGCACTATTTTTAGGCATTGTGATTTCAAGTGAGTTGCCTGATTTTAATACTTCAAATACTGATGTATCAGAAACACTATCTGTATTTACATTTTGGGTATTTAGCTGATGCTCTTATGAAGAGCGACTTACAATTAGTGCACAAAGAAAAGGCCTAGAATCATAAATGACCAACTTTCCAAGTAGCAATTAATGGTGGTCAGGCTAAAACACACTGGCGATATAATCCTTTTTTCACTAAAAATAACATATGGAAGCAAAGGTTGTGGATTTTTTTTGTAGTAGGGAAATATTGGATAGATGGATAGAGAGGAGATGTGGAACAGGGGAATGAACAGGTGGGTCTTCAGGTTATGCTGGAAGGTAGGGAGGGACTCTGCTGTCCTGAGGTGGGCAGGTCTTTCCACCATTGGGGAGGTAGTAGGGATTGAGGCCGGGAGGAGCGATGACCAGGTCATCGCAGGGAGGGGAGAGCTAGGCGCATGGCAGCAGTAGAGTGTAGAGCAGGGGTTCCCAAACCGGTCCTGGGGGACCCCTGTGTATGCTGGTTTTCGTTGCAACCACAGTTGCAATCCCAGAATTTTAACAAGCTGTAAATTTTTCTTAATTAGGTGCTTTTCATGTTTGGAGGAATTATTTGCCCTCTTAAGACTCATTATGTCAGAAATAGCTATAAATGCCATGTAGAACAAACTCCCCATGTTCACGTTGTGCTTATTGTGCTATATTGCAACAATTACATAAAAAGAGGTTACAAAATAATGTATTGTCACTCAAATTAAAGAGTGAAGTGAATCAATAGGCTCCTAATTAGGTTGTTGAACACATGTGTTTAACTCAATTTTTTCTTTAAGCTTATTAACACAATGCAGGTTTGGCTCGGTATCATTTCATTTGTGTTTGAATTCTTCATTATCTACCAAATGGTTAGTTTTAGTGGCCATGTGTCCACACTTTCACCAGTTAGGAGCCTATTGATTCAAATCAGTTTTTAAATGGATCTGTTAAAAAATTTTCTTATCTTTTTTAAATAATATAGCACAATAAGCACAATGTGAACATGGGGTGTTTATTCTACATGGCATCCATAGCTATTTCTGATATAATGTGGCTTAAGAGGGTGAATAATTCCTCCAAACATGACAAGCACCTAATTAAGAAAAATGAACAGCTTGTTAAAATTCTGGGATTGCAACTGTGGTTGCAACGAAAGCCAGCATACACAGGGGTCCCCCAGGACCGGTTTGGGAACCCCTGGTGTAGAGCATGGGGTGGAGTGTAGGGCTGGACCATTACCTAAAGGTATGGGGGTGCAGCTCCTTTAGCAGCCTTGTACACCAACACCAGAGTTTTGAATTTGATGCGGGCAGGCACCTGGAGGGAACGCAGGAGGGTGGTGACATTGGGAAATTTGGAGAGGTTGAAAACCAGGTGGGCTATGGCGTACTGGATGAGCTGAAGGGGCTGGAGAGAATTCTGTGGAAGGTTGCAGTAGTCCAATCGGGAGATGAGGAGAGCTTGAAACAGCAGCTGGGCAGTATTCCAGGTGAGAAAGGGTCTGAATCGGTGGATGTTGTAGTAAACTGCAAACCTATCGCCTTATGGTAGCAATGTGGGTCATGCAAAGCAGTTCACTGTCTGGAATCACACCAAGATTGGCAGGAGTCACTGTGATTTGCCAGGAAAACAGACCAGCTCAGTCTTGCCGAGGTTGACCAGACCAAGCTGATGTGGACGATTTTAGCAGTGTGTATCAGAAATGAAGCTGATAATTTGACTTTTACTCGTCTCTACCAAAAATAAATGTTAATTGGAAACGGAGTAATTTGGGGTTTCAAAAATCTAAAATTTCCATTTACTCACAGGGCTTCTCAAAGCTCAATTTTGTCACTGTGCGAGTGTATGAGGCATTGTATGTGGCATTGTAGCATAATGGTTTGGAAACTGGGCTTGTTGTACAGTTGAAGTCGGATGTTTACATACACTTAGGTTGAAGTCATTAAAACTCATTTTTAACCACTCCACAGATTTCATGTTAGCAAACTATAATGTTAGCAAGTCAGTTAGGACATCTACTTTGTGCATGACACAAGTAATTTTTCCAACAATTGTTTACAGACAGATTATTTCACTTTTAATTCACTATATCACAATTCCAGTGAGCCAGAAGTTTACATACACTAAGTTGACTGTGCCTTTAAATTTTTTATATTTGGTCACATATCCTTTGGCTTTGCATGCCATGACTTCCTGATGTCTGTGACCCAACAACATGAAAAGACTCTTGATATCTTATTTTCAGGTACTCTTACAAGCGATACTATAACATCTCTGCATTTGAATGGATCTCTATGGAAATTGGGGGGTGGGACTAGATTTAGCTGTAAATTATGCTGGAACCGTATGGAATACATGATTGGTAAAATGACTGTAAGTCATCAAGGGTCTAACGTATCAAACAAGCCTCAAACCATCACTCTGCTGCCAGATATGCAGTAGATGTGGATGGATCACTTTAAGGATAGTTTCTCCTGACAAATTTTCCTATTGAACTCTATGGAAAAATAAGTCAGGAGAAGAAACCCTTCAAGTTATCCATCCATATATACTGTATTTCTGGCAGTAGAGTGATGATTTAAGGCTTGTTTGATACGTCAGACCCTTGATGACTTACAGCCATTTAGCCAACCATGTGTTCCATACTGTTCCAGTGTAATTTACAGCTAAATCTAGTCCCACCCCCCAATTCCCATAGAGATCCATTCAAATGCACCGACATTATAGTATAGCTTGTAAGAGTACCAGAAAATAAGATATCAAGGGCGCTATCTTGGCGATCTTGGCGCTTGGTCTAAGCGCATGGCGTAAACTCTATTTAGGGCGTGTCCAAGTCCACTTTTGCTATTTTAACGGCGTGTTTTTTGGGCGCAGCGTGCAAGTGGGCTGAACCAATAAACCAATCAAAATTTAATATCCCATTCCCTTTAAAAGCCTGCTTTTCCACCTTGGCGGATTGCTTATATGATGGCGAAACAGACATGCTCGTGCATGTTTAGTGCGATCAAGGAATAGGCTATATGGATCAATAGTAGCCTATGATAAATATTATTCGGACAAACCATTATGAGTTCCCGGTAATTCCCGACAGTGCTGTTATTTTACAAAATATATGCGGTTAAATTTAGTTAAAGGCACCTGCAACAGCTGAGAATAAGCTACCACCCAGCTAACGAAATTGCGTTCTAGGAAGGTTCCCTGTATGTTATTAAGGTTGCTCTAAACGTTCCCTGGTTGATGCAATGTTGAGTTTTTTTCAGGTTCTAAGAACTTTCACACAATGTTTCTGAGGAACGTCCCTTTAACATTCCAGAAACATTCTAGGAGCATTCATCTTAGGTTCTAGGCACATTCTATGTAACTATGTATGAGGGTATCATTCTGGGATCCTTCCTCTTGTGCTCCACGAACAGTTTATATAACACCAGGGGAACATTCTGGGAGCATTCCATGTAACATCAAAGGGGAACATTCTCTGGGCATTCCATAAAACATCAGGGCAATGTTCTATGTTACATGAGGGTATCGTTCTGGGAACCTTCCTCTTGCTCTCCACGAACAGTTTATATAACATCAGGGGAACATTCTAGGAGCATACCATGTAACATCAGAGGGGAACATTCTCTGGGCATTTCATAAAACATCAGGTCAACATTCTATGTAACATGAGGGTATCGTTCTGGGAACCTTCCTCTTGCGCTCTACGAACAGCTTATATACCATCAGAGGAACATTCTAGGAGCATTCCATGGAACATCAGAGGAATTTTCTATGTAACATTAGGGTATCTTTCTGGGAACCTTCCTCTTTTGCTCTATGAACAGTTTATATAACATCAGGGGAACATTCTAAGAGCATTCCATGTAACATCAGAGGGGAACATTCTCTGGGCATTCCATAAAACATCAGGGCAACGTTCTATGTAACATAAACATTCTACGTTTGCTCAGGACTACCCTGATCAAGCAATAAAATATTGAGTTTTGTTATTCCTGTGTTCGAGTCGTGCATTTGGGTCCAGTCCATTTCCGGGGTCGTAACACTGTGGGTGTGCGTTCATTATTAGGCTACCCCTTGTTAATGACGCTTACCCTATGCACAGTGCCCCCCTAGTGGTAGTTGTTGACGTCCCAATTATAGCAACCTATTCATATTTCTCTGAAATTATAAATTAATTTACAACAAAACACCTAGACATTTTGACAACTCCTGTAGGCTATAATCGTTAAAAGGCCTTTTGTAAATATGCTAGCTGCTCTGGGAAATTTGGCAATAAGGTACCTGTGTTATGCAGATATTTCTGACATTTATAACACGAAAATTAGTTCAGCATTAAGGGAGTTATAGACCTAGCATATTTTCTCAGGGGAAGTCTGCATCTGTCAATACACTACCAAAATACGCTGATCTTTATGTGACTTATATATTTATTATATTAGCCTATATGTAACCTATAAAACAACGCATAAGTGTGCAGTATTTAGTTTTTTATATTTAAGGACTGAGCAACCAATGATCATAGCTGAACATACCCCTTTCATGCTGACTTGAAATGTATAGGTCTACGACTTGAAATAAATAGGCCTACACCTTGAAATAAATGCGAGTGGATATAAATAGGTTACCATTGAAATAAATAAGACGTAAAATAATGAATATTTTGACACACGCCAATAACAGCTTGTTTAGCCTGACCTTCCGATAAAGAAATCCAAGTGTGATTTTGAGATTATATGATTACAAAATAGGCATTTGAAGACTAAATAACCATTGATTTTTTCTGTTACCCAGTGAGCATTTTTGTGTTGAAAAGTCGGCGGAACTACAATGGTGGTGTCATCTGCATATACCCACTGACCACAAACCTATAAACGTTAAAATGTTGGTGAAATATGGAATACCATCCAAGCTCTCATTTGGCTATTTTTAGACTGGCTAAAATCTACAATATAAATGTGCACATTTTATGTTATAATTTTCATGTGATTCAGTTGTAAATTCAAAGACAAACGATATGGATTAATGTGAATGCATTTCTCAAAATGTCATTGCTTTGGCAAGCGAAATCCGGCCGACACGTAGATGCAATTTCACCGCATGAAGTGTATCACTTAAAATGTCAAAACATTTAGCCAATTTGTTGCGACAAGAAGCTTGGGCAAACAACATGGCACAAGTTTCTATCCTAAGCAGACAGGAGTTTTTACCCAAAAATAATGTTGCACGAATTTCTGCTATGCGCATGTGTGTGGACTTGTACATGAGAGTCAACAACTTGCCTGTCCATGCTCGTTTGTGATATTATTCATTAAACACTAAAACACACAGATAAGTACGTGGCCTTGATGGCTCAGTGGAAAAGCACTTGTCTTCAGATTCCAGGATTGTAAGTTTGATTCCTACTTGCTGTGGTGTTTATTTACATGAAAAAATTTGGTTGAAACGTGGTCTAAACAAGAACTCTTGAAAGAGGTCGACAAATAGATGTAGAAAAAAATTTACTTTGGAACCACTTTAAGAGGTCGTTCCACTCACTGCAATAGACGTTTATTTTAGGGCTTTTAGCCTGAAAATTGCCCACTGGGAAGGACAAGGTCCTCTAGTAGCTCAACCAGGTAAATCGCATGTCATCAGCGATTCTGGTTTTCCACAACATGGGTTCAAATCCAGCTCAAGATAAACCTCAAAGGCCATTCTCTCTTTCCCTCTGATTTTCTAGTCTCTCATTGATTACTGTCCAATAAAGCCAAAATGCCACAAAAATATATTTAAATGGGACTACATATCACCATCTACTCGGCAGCAGAAGAACAGGCCTAAGATCTAATAATAGTTACACAATCAAGTTGTAGGAATGTTCGGAGGACTTGACAGGAACTCAACATCCAAGTAACACATTGCAACGTTTGTGACATTTATGGGATGTTCCTGGAATGTTCTTCTGTTATCTTGGAGTAACACTCCCCTATACACCCCAGAATGTTCACAAAACAACATTTTGTAATGACGTGGCAAGAATGTATGGGGAATGTCACCAATGTACTCCAGTCTCACAGTAAGGGAACGTTAAATTCAAGTGTTGGATAAACCCAAAGGGAACGTTTCTACTAACATTACGAGAACATTCCCTTAATGTTACATAGAATGTTCCTGTAATGTGAAGGGGAAGTTCCACAAACAAGTTGAAGGAATGTTCTGAGGACTTGAAAGGAACTCAACATTATGACATCCAGGGAACGCATTGCAATGTTTGTGACATTTATGGGATGTTCCTGGAATGTTATTTTGTTATCTTGGAGTAACATTCCCCTATACACCGCAGAATATTCCCAAAGTAACGTTTTGTAATGACGTAGCAAGAATGTATGGGGAATGTTAGCAATGTACTCTGGTGTCACAGGAAGGAAACGTTAAATTCAAGTGTTAGATAAACCCAAAGGGAACGTTTCTACTAACATTATGAGAACATTCCCTTAATGTTACATAGAATGTTCCTGTAATGTGAAGGGGAAGGTCCACAAACAAGTTGAAGGAATTTTCTGAGGACTTTCAGAGGAACACAACATTATGACATACAGGGAACGCACTGCAACGTTTGTGACATTTATGGGATGTTCCTGGAATGTTCTTTAGTCATCTTGGAGTAACATTCCCCTATATATACACCCCAGAATGTTCCCAAAATAACGTTTGTAATGACGTGGCAAGAATGTATGGGGAATGTTACCAATGTACTCCAGTCTCACAGTAAGGGAACGTGAAATTCAAGTGTTAGATAAACCCAAAGGGAACGTTTCTACTAACATTATGAGAACATTCCCTTAATGTTACATAGAATGTTCCTGTAATGTGAAGGGGAAGTTACACAAACCAGTTGAAGTAATGTTCTGAGGACTTGAGAGGAACACAACATTATGACATACAGGGAACACATTGCAACGTTTGTGACATTTATGGGATGTTCCTGGAATGTTCTTCTGTTATCTTGGAGTAACATTCCCGTATACACCCCAGAATGTTCACAAAATAACATTTTGTAATGACGTGGCAAGAATGTATGTTAGCAATGTACTCCGGTCTCACAGTAAGGGAATGTTAAATCCAAGCATTAGAGAAACCCAAATGGAACGTTTCGACAAACATTCCTAGAATATTCCACTTATGTTACATAGAATGTTCCTGTAATGTTCGTGGAATGTGAAGGGGAAGTTCCGCAATCAAGTTTTAGGAGTGTTCTGAGGACTTGAAGGGAACTCAACATTTCGACATCCAGGGAACGCATTGCAACGTCTGTGACATTTACGCGATGTTCCAGGAATGTTGTTTTGTGATCTTGGAGTAACATTCCCTTATACACCCCAGAATGTTCCCAATGTAATGTTCTGCAATGACATTACAGGGCTGTATAGGGAATATTCTTTAAAGATCCCAAACGTTCCTCGTTACCTGGGCAATGGCTTCCGTCTCACCTTAGAAAACGCCAAATTAGCCTGCTTGTTTAACAAATTTCATTTGATTATGCAATGAAGCAATTAACTCATGTTCAAGCTTCATCCGAAGTTCATTACCTGCATTCTAATTTTGATTAATAAAATAAATAACGTTATTTTGCCTTAATGATGACAACAAATACAATAAAGCTGTCAGGTTGGCAACCCATAGGTTCACGCATATTTTCCCTTGTTTTATAATGTCCTGCTTATGGAAATGTGTAGTAGTGTAATAGAAAAACAACAGACCCAACTGTCATGACATGCACGCTGCTTGTTCTGAGTAATTGACTCATTCATTGAAAGGGGCGTGTTCAAAATAATAGCAGTGTGGAGTTTAATTAGAGAATTCATTCATTCTGTGAAAAAAACAGATCAAACAGGTATTCCACAGGTAAACAGATGATGCCATCATGATTCTGTATAAAAGGATATCAAAAGACTCCTGATATCTTATTTCCAGGTACTCTTAGAAGCAATACTATAACCTCTCTGCATTTGAATGGATCGCTATGGGAATTGGGGGGTGGGACTAGATTAAGCTGTAAATTACACGGGAATAGTATGGAACACATGGTTGGCTAAATGGCTGTAAGTCAACAAGGGTCTGAGGTATCAAACAAGCCTTAAACCATCACTCTGCTGCCAGAAATACAGTAGATATGGATGGATAACTTGAAGGGTTTCTTCTCCTGACTTATTTTTCCATAGAGTTCAATAGGAAAATTTGTCAGGAGAAACAACCCTTCAAGTGATCCATCCATATCTACTGCATATCTGGCAGCAGAGTGATGGTTTGATGCTCGTTTGATACCTCAGACCCTTGTTGACCGCACCACACCGGTTCATCAGCAGCAGAAGAGCCGCCACTGCCACAGAGTTTCAGGAGCTCTTTTTCGCCTGCCTGCCTGTTCCCGGGGTAAGGTAAAATATTTAACTACAAAAAGAACCGCATGCTTTATGAGTAGTCTGTTAAGTCCTGTTGCCAAGTGAACACTGCTGAAATAATGACAACGCAACAGAATCATGAACTGCAACTTTGTCTTCTTTTTTTTTTACTGCTGGAAGGCAAGCAAAAACAGTTCAGTTCAGTATACAGCGCCGTGAACAAGTATCCACCCCCATTCTGATTTTCTCAATTTTTGCGTATTTCTTAATTGAGGTTAGTGAAATCCTTTTGTGGGTTCAAGTTCTATGAGTGAGTCTGAAAAAAAGACACCAAAGTTTGTTGCTTCTTTCATTTGTTTGATGTGCAAGGTAATCAATTGTGCAATCTTCTGCTGTGAAAAAGTTATTGCCTCCTAGTTAAATCAATCCAATTTAAGGGATAATCAGAGTCAGCTGATTGAACACGGTCAGCCTTGATTATGGCCAGCCTTACCCAATATAAATCTCACCTGACTCGACCCTTATGATCAGAATAGAGTTGCCAGTACAAAGGTTCTCGAGGCACATCAGGCCACGATCAAAGTAAATTCCTGAATCTATCAGTATATCTATCAGTCTGGAAAGGGTTACAAAGCCATTTCTAAGGCTCTGGGGCGCCACTGAACCACAGTGAGAACCATAATCTGCAAATTGACAACATGGAATCTTCCCAGGAGTGGCCGGCCTGCCAAAATCTCCAAGGATGCAGCGGAAATTACCCAGGAAGTCACAAATAATCCTAGAACAACATCCATAGAACTGCAGGTTTCTCTTTCCTTGGCAAAGGTCAGTGTTCATGACTCCACAATCAGAAAGTGACTGGGCAAAAATGGGATTGGGATTCATGGGAGAGTAGCAAGATGGAAACCACGGCTCAATAAGGGGAACATGAATGCGTGTCTGAATTTGCCAAAAAGCACCTGAATGAGCCCCAAGACTCCTGGAAGAATGTCATGGACAGATGAGTGAAAAGTGGAACATTTGTACGACATGGGTCCCATTATGTCTGGTGAAAAGAAAGCACGGCATTCCACAGTCAAACCCTCATACCAACAGTCAAACAGTCAAGGAGAATATGAGGTCATCTGTCCATGAGCTGATGCTGAAGCAGTTGGGTCATGCAGCAAGACAATGATCCAAAACACACAAGTTTACAGCAGAATGGCTGAAAAGAAAGAAGAGTTGGCTAAAATTCCCCCACAGCAATGTGAACGAAAGATCATGAACTCCAGGAAGCTTTTGGTTGCAGTTATTGCAGCTAAATATGGCACAACCGGTTATTGAGTGTTGGGGTGGGAATCGCATGATACAATCCATCACAATACTTGGGCCATAATGTGACAATATTGCTCCTCAACTTGCTCATTTACTTTGTACAGGTTAGGCACAGCTACATGCATCTGTGAAGAAGCAACTTGAAGGAATAGAGTAGCGTGGTTCCATAGTTTTAACCATGTGATTGAATCCCATATGTATGACACCCTAGGGTGTTAAATGTACACCAGCAGTGTTAAATTTACACTGACATTTTTGCTGTGTAGGTTTGACATGCTGCCTGAAGTAAAAGAACATCAAGCACCAAGTGTCAAGAGAGAAATTTACCTCAAACTAATTTCCAACTGTACATTACAGGCATTTAGCATACACTCTTATCCAGAGCGACTTACACAACTTTTTAGCATTTAAAAAAAAAAAACATATTATGCTTTTATACAGCTGGATATATATACTGAAGCGATTCAGGCTAGGTACCTTGCTCAAGGGTACAACAGCAGTGTCCTACCTGGGAACCTGCAACCTTTCAGTTACAAGGCCAGTTCATTAACCATTATACTACACTGCTGCCCCTGCTACACAATACTGTACCACCTCTGTCAAACTTCTGTGGGTAAAGAGACTTCAGAAATTGTGTATAAATGTCAAGATATTGACTGGTTCACGATTTTACCAAATCTGTATTAAAATAATATTGTTATGCCCAAGCAGAACATGTTTGATTGGACTCCTTCACATACAGATGTGACACCAGGCAAACCACATGGACTACAGAAACCATGTGGACAACTCCAAATATATTTTACTTAATAACATATTTGGGGCACTTTGCTAATGCTTTCCTGACACTTTCTTTTTATCCACTTATATATCTGAATATGTACTATAACAGTTCAAGTTAAGTATCCTGCATAAGGGTACAACAGCAGTTCCCCACCTGGAAATCAAACCTACAGTTGAAGTCGGATGTTTACATACACTTAGGTTGAAGTCATTAAAACTCATTTTTAACCACTCCACAGATTTCATGTTAGCAATCTATAGTGTTGGCAAGTCAGTTAGGACATCTACTTTGTGCATGATACAAGTCATTTTTCCAACAATTGTTTACAGACAGATTAATTAACTTTTAATTCACTATATCACAATTCCAGTGGGTCAGAACTTTACATACACTAAGTTGACTGTGCCTTTAAATTTTTTATATTTGGTCACATATCCTTTGGCTTTGCATGCCATGACTTCCTGATGTCTGTGACCCAACAACATCAAAAGACTCTTGGGGCCCTATCTTACACCCGGCGCTAAGCGACGCTAACCCAAACGCAAGTGTCTTTGCTATCTTACACCTGGCGCATGGTTCATAATAACGCCTTGCGTTCACGTCGTTTAACTACCATGTATTCTTGCGCCCATTACAAGTGAACTGAGCTATGCTTTAATGTTCGTTTGAAGTAGGCTAGCTAGATCTATCGGAGCCAGGTTAAAAGTGTAGCCTAAACGGTCCACATGCACACACATGAAGTGTGTAATACAGTAAACACAATTAACGATAGATGGGTAACATAAACACTTATGAGAGCTATTTTAGGATAATAATAAACAGCTAGCAAGCTCAATTTAAGATTTAACCCTGGATTTTTTGTATGACGAAGCCGACTCACTTTCAAATAGCCTACATTAACATTTCTCATTTTGCATAACATATAGAATAGAATTTGGCTGTCGATAGACTTTTTGAAGCAATGCCTTAATGTTCGCTTAAAGTACCGGAGCCAGGTTAAAAGTTTAAACGATCCAGTGACTCATTTGCGGTCTTTTCATTTATTTTAAGAGAGGATTTCATTTATTTCCAGCAGTACAACACAACCATCCAATCCAACGTTTAACCTGCCACAATGTAGCCTATTGTAGGCTACTACCAGGTTTGCAGAGGTGGAAATTCCAGGGGTCAGAAAGTAAAAGTCCTGCCGTGTTTCTTCCACCCATGAACTCACGATTTCACTAATTAGCCTAGTTAGCTCCTACCTCTTGGCTGAATAATTGTGATAATTAGCAAATCTAGGTGATTGGAACAAATGATTGGGGAGGACTTTCACTTTCTGAACCTGGATTTTCCACCTCGCAGGTTTGACCTATAGCCTACACAGCGTAGCGCTGGCTAGCTAGCTCCGTTTCTTTCATAAAACAAGAATACTTTATAACACTGCTCAGATTCTTCATCATTTCATACATTAAAACGTATGAGTGCCCTGAGAGCATAGTATCAAGCATAGACTGTTACCCATCCCTATGCTATGCTCCCCCTAGTGTTCATTAAGTGCTACTGCACTAAACCTGTATGAGGCCCACCCTGCTTGCTTGACCATACCCCCTCATTTACATAGATAGTACAGTTCGAAAATGAAAATTAAAACGAAAATGAAAACGATAATGAAAATGATAATGAAAATGATAATGAAAACGAAAATGAAAAGATTTTAATTTTAATTTTGGGCTGAATAATCCTCCATTTTCATTTTCCATTTTCGTTTTCATTTTCATTTTCATTTTCATTTTCATTTTGGGTTGAATAATCCTCCATAGATTGGTGGTCACTGTGGAAATGTCAACTTCATTGGACATTGGCGAACTATAACCGAAAGTTTGTTAATAGCCTACAACTTTTCAATAATATCAGGTAGCCTATTATTGTTCCTATATGGGAACATGATTTTTGATGTAGCCTAGAAACGGTGGGGTTTTATGCATTTTATTGTCTGTGGCTGTGCCAAGATGAAGGTTACACAACTTTTGGGGTTTAACCTGTAATTTATAATTTCAGAGAAATATGAATAGGCCTACTGTAATTGGGATGTTGACGACTACCACTAGGGGGCCACCGTGGATAAGAGATCCACAACTGGCTTGTCAAAGTAAAATATTTACCCTACCTACATGTCATTTTACCCCCATTAAAAATAAAAACCATAGCTCCTAATTGATTAATTACAGTCCACTGGTTTTATTGCCCCATTAAAAATCTGTTTAAAGATTTGAATGATGAAGCAAAACCGATCGAGCATTAAACTTTATGATATCTAGGTAGCCCGTGGGGAATTCCTGCTTAGGCTACCCTGCGATCTCGGTCGGAATCCAACTATTCAATGCTGAGAATGCAGGCAGTAGCCTTTTAGACATTGTGTCATTGGATGAGCTTTCAGATTTATGTTTGATTTATGTTTGATTTATCCAATTCTTCTACTGCTGTAGCCTATAAATTTGGGGCTAAACACTGATGCTGTTAGTGTTGCTGTTGACTGACATCAGCACAATTACTCGCATAGCCTATGGTTTATTTACTGTGATTACATTTGCCATTTTTAGACAAATGTTTTTGTGAGTTGGTTGGTGTTTGTTTTTTATTGTGGTTTGTACATGAGTGACCAGGCTAGGAATGCCAGTGACCAGCCAAGTCAGTTGCAAATCCAGTGGGTTGCTAAGCCAGGCACATGAGTTAGGCTACCTTGGCGAATCAATAGACGGCGTCTTACCAGTGCCGGCTTATCAGTCGCTAGATCATTTGCCAGCTCGGAGTAAGATATGTGGGGTGCTTCCCAATACTCGAAAAATGCATCCTCCTTGACTCCACTAGCCTACCACCTCCTCTCCTCCGTGCGCTGGAAACCGATCTTTGTGTTTTAATCTAATGTTGCTGATTACATATTAAGGGTTACATATTCATTAATACCTCGACTCAAACCGCAAAGTCAGATATATTGTAGGCCTATACTGTACAGGCAACTATTTGTACTTGAAACGTTCCAGCACAGTGGCGGACTCAGGCTGTTTGAAGGGCAGGGGGCGAAAAGAAAAAAAGGGCACCTACTGCACGACATGGGGCCCCATCAGCGCCCAAAAAGCATCGCTATGATGCGTTATGTGTGCTGAAATAGTCTTCGTCCTTGATTAACATTATGTAGGCAATCCAGGAAGGGCACCCTTTGGGACACTGTTATGTAGTGGCAGCATAGAGGGCACTTTATCACAGCACTGTTTACCTTTGGAAGGGCATCCATAGGGATTGTCAAGTTTAGACAATTGGAAGGGCACCAATAGGGCACTGCATCACATTTTATCCACTAATAGAGCACTTGTTAAGACATGTTATTGTATTTTCTTGCTATGTTTTCCTATGTGAAGGGCAGCCAATAGGGCACATACTCTCGTTTTCGCCACTCAAGAGGGCACTTAAGCGCGACGTTTTCCCCCCCTGCCCCCCCCCCCCCCCCCCCCCCCCGAGTCCGCCAGTTTTGCATACGTCCGGGTAGGAGACGAGTGGTAGTGGGGGAGTGGAAGAAAGGACGAGAGGAGTAAAGAAAGAATATTGAGAGGAGTAAAGAAAGAATATTGAGAGGAGTAAAGAAAGAATATTGAGAGGAGTAAAGAAAGAATATTGAGAGGAGTAAAGAAAGAATATTGAGAGGAGTAAAGAAAGAATACTGAGACGCAGCCATGCTCCACCGACCTCTCAGTCGGGCCTATTCTTATTTTAGGCACTTATCCTGCACCATAAATGTCAAGGTAAAAGGCTAAGCCAGTGACTAATAAGAAAGAAGTCTTTGTTATCGCTCCCCTACGGTCATGGTTGAGTCCGTCCATTGATCGTTGATATTAGAGACTACCCCGGTTTACCCACCCACGCCAATAATGCAATTTTCAACCTTCAAAAGACAAACGGTAAATCAGAAAATTAGAAAAACGAGTTTGAATGGTTCATTTCCCTATTATTTCAAGGATGAAAAAATTTAAATTGAAATATTGAATCGAATTTTCAATTTGAGATATATGCATCAGGCAATCAAATTGAAAATTGTTCTGGGCTGAGGGGCAGTAGCATGCACTGTGGTATACTGATACTCTGATCATGCATATTTCTTTAGGAAAACAGGAAATGTTTTTTATTTTTTTGAAGGGGGGTGGGGGGGACTGCTCTGCTGGTATTTAAGCATATCTGTGTGATTTTCAGGTTAAGGTCTGCATGATGGACACAGAGCTGGAGTTCGCCATTGAGCGAAGCACTACTGGGAAACAGCTCTTTGACCAGGTCTGTCCCAGTCGCAGCCATATTGCTCATTAATCTTTTTTTTCTTATCAAAATCTCATTCTGCCTCAGGAAACACTCCTTATCTGCACGCATCATGGTGAGCCATTTCAGACCGATTCATTTGCAACACTGTGTGAATGTTTAAACAGACACTGTTTAAAAACCGCTATAGACTATCCTGTCCCTCTGGTGTAATGCTTTTAGATAGCTGCAGTAGTCAGATTTGAACATAACCAATGGATGGAAGCCAAACATAAGTAAAATAATGAAATTAAATAAAAGATTATTTTTATTTTCTCATTGTCTCTGCCCTGTAGCAAAACAAACTGCTTCCTGAAACATTCTGTAATCTGTAATTCCTTTAACTAAATGGGCAACAAACTCTGATGCTGGCTCTGTACTCCAGCACATTGGATTTGAAATGGAACAGTGACTATGAGGTTAAAGTACAGACTTTCAGCTTTAATTTCCTTTGCATGTCATGACTTCCTGATGTCTGTGACCCAACAACATCAAAAGACTCTTGATATCTTATTTTCAGGTACTCATTACTCTGCTGCCAGATATGCAGTAGATATGGATGGATCACTTTAAGAGTTGTTTCTCCTGACTCATTTTTCCATAGGGAAATAAGTCAAGAGAAACAAACCTTAAAGTTATCCATCCATATCTACTGCATATCTGGCAGCAGAGTGATGGTTTGAGGCTTGTTTGAAACCTCAGACCCTTGATGACTTAGACATTTAGCCAACCACGTGTTCCATACTATTCCCATGTAATTTACAGCTTAATCAAGTCCCCCACCCATCCCCCCCCCCCCCCCCCCCAATTCCCATACAGATCCATTCAAATGCAGAGAGATTATAGTATCACTTGTAAGAGTACCTGAAAATAAGATATCAATAGTCTTTTGATGTTGTTGGGTCATAGACATCAGGAAGTCATGACATGCAAAGGATATGCAACCAAATACTAAATATGATAACTTTATTAAAGTTTATGTTAATTTGTCCAATTACTTCTGGTCCCCTAAAATGGGGGGGGACTCTATAAAAATGCTGACAATTGCTACACGGTTCACCCGATATGGACATAAAAACCCTCATGTTAAAGCTGAAAGTCTGCACTTTAACCTCATAGTCACTGTTCCATTTCAAATCCAATGTGCTGGAATACAGAGCCAAAACAACAAAAACTCGTGTCACTGTCCAAACACTTATGGACCTGACTGTAATTTCCTGCATTGTGGGGCATTAAAAAACACACAAAACAGCTTTCATTCAGATCGGGGGGTGTCTCAGTGGCAGTAATGGAGGAGGGCAGTGGAGCTTTTGCATTTTCATACAACCTTAGAAGTAATTTTCCTGCATTGTGGGAAATTTAAAAAACACACAAAAAAGCTTTCAATCAGGGGTGTCCTCAGTGGCATAGCCAGCAAGAGCACTGTCCACATGCTCATTGCTAGCCATGACGTCGGCGGTTCATATCCGGCTGTCGCATGTATTTCCATCTCTCTCATTCCTCTCTTCCTGTATCACTACACTGTGCTGTCCAATAAAGCTAAAAAGCCCAAAAAATATAACTTTAAAGAAAAAAAAATCTTTCAGACAAATAAGGTTGAGAACCAAATATAATGACATTTCGGCCAGTGATAAAAGTAAGCTTAAATAAAAGAAGTTCTGAACAGATGATAAAAAGGAAGACAAAATAAATGTATTTATTATTAAAATAAACTCCAAAAGAAAATAAATATTAAAAGTGAGAGATTAATCTGTCACTTCAAGGTGTATGACTTAATTTATAAACTTTTAAAAGGCTAGTTTAAGAAATGCTATATTATGTGTAAAGTCCAAACTGGGCTTAATGGATACCCAGTAGGGGTGTAACAGTAGCTACACAACAATTGTGGTACAATACGTTCATTTTGACTTCACGGTTCAGTTAATTTCAGTACAGCAGAAAAAAAAAGAAATGCAAAATATAAAATTTATTTTCATTTATTATGAAATATAAACAGTGGACTAACTGGCCATAATAGGGCCTATATTTCTGAACAAAATAAGGCACATTAACGCTAACTTATCAGGGAGGGTTTTCTTGGACTCGGAGTTTTGAATTTTGATCTGCACACAAAAAAAAAAAGGTCCGCACCTGCAATAAAGCAAGACGGCGTGCGCCAAACCGAAAGTCCTGCACCGAAAGAAACAGGAAAAGGCTGGACATTTTTTCCAGCCCTTGACAAAGCAAGCGGTGATACTTTTCTGATTATACCCAGTTGCTCCTCCCAGCTTCACTGAAGCATGTCTCCCCCTTGACTGAGCGTAAATAGGATGGCAATAAGATACGGGTGACACAGGCTACGTTACACACCTCCTCTGTTGCATTCTTTGGGGAGAACCCTGCTTTACATATTGGAGGTCTTTTATACTCTGGCGTCAACCTGCCTTACACGACTGCAATTTTTGCTGGTTGGAACAGACCTGAGATGGACCTCTCCTCTCTCTGCAGGTGGCGAAGACCGCAGGACTCCAGGAGGGCTGGTACTTTGGCCTACAGTATATAGACAGCGAAGGATACCTCACCTGGCTGAAATCTAACAAAAAGGTCAGGCTGACATACAGTTGTGTAAAAGAAATAGCAGTACAACATCAGTAACCTGATGAACCACTGTTATTAGTAGTAGTGATATTTCTGCAATGCAAATAATTTACTTAAAAAACAACAGACCCAACTGTCATGACATGCACGCTGCTTGTTCTGAATAATTGAGTCATTCATTGAAAGGGGCGTGTTCAAAATAATAGCAGTGTGGAGTTTAATTAGAGAATTCATGCATTCTGTGAAAAAACAGGTGTCATTAATTGTCCTTTATTAAGGAAGAAGGGAAGCAAATGTTTCACACATTGTTATAAAATATATTTCCTTCTGAATTGCTAAGTAACATGGGCCGTTCCAAACATTGTTCGGAGGAACAACATAATTTGATTAAAAAGTTGATTGGAGAGGGGAAAACGTATAAAGAGATGCAGCGAATTATAGGATGCTCAGCTAAAATGATCTCAAATGCTTTTAAAATGGCAACAAAAACCTGAAACACGCGGAAGAAAAACGAGCAACTACTGTTAAAATTGATCGAAGAATAGTCAGAATGGCAAAGATTCAGCCAATCATCACCTCCATAAAGATCAAAGATGATCTAAAATTACCTGTAAGTGCTGTTACAGTCAGAAGACGCTTGATCGAAGCTAAGCTATCAGCAAGAAGCCCCCATAAAGCACCATTGTTGAAAAAACGGCATGTGCAGAATCGGTTCAAATTTGCCAAGGAACACATGGATTGGCCCAAAGAGAAATGGCGTAACATTCTGTGGACTGATGAGGGTAAAATTGTTCTTTTCGGGTCTAGTGTCGTCGACAGTATGTCAGACGACCCCCGGGTACTGAATTCAAGCCCACAATACACTGTGAAGACAGTGAAGCATGGTGGCACACAAATCATGATATGGGGATGTTTTTCATACTACGGTGTTGGGGGCCTATTTATCGTATACCAGGGATCATGGAGCAGTTTGAATACATCAAAATAACTTGGAGATTATGTTGCCGTATGCCGAAGAGGAATGCCCCTGAAATGGGTGTTTCAACAAGACAACAACCCCAACACACGAGTAAGCAACATCTTGGTTCCAGACAAAAACGATGAGGTAATGGAGTGGCCAGCTCAATCCCCGACCTCAACCCCATTGAAAACTTGTGGTGGTGACATTACAATGCAGTTTCTGAAGCAAAACCCAAAAATTCACAGGAACTGTGGAATGTAGTTCGTTCATCCTGGGCTGAAATACCTGTTTCTAGGTGCCAGAAGTTGGTTGACTCGATGCAACGCAGATGCGCAGCAGTTATCAAAACCAATGATTATGCAAGTTAAATCTTGAAACATTTCTTCAGTTTATACAGTAAGTGTTTGAGTTTGAAGAGAAAAATGTCGACACTAATATTTTTTTGAACAGATTAATATTCATTTTCTTTGCTTCCTGTAAAAGAATAACGCAGACTTGATAAAATTTGTTAATGCTTTGATTTGGAATGAATGTGTAATGTTTCCACTACATTTGAAATATGGAACTAAAAGCTATTAAAAAGTATTAGCACTTTAATCACTTTTTTAATGCACTGCTATTTATTTGAACACAACTGTAGTTTTCATTTGTGATGGAAGGCCTTTGTTTTTTTTTGTGACTTAAGATTTGTTAAGAGCCAAAGCAGACTAAACCAGGGGTCTCACCTATCCATTGTCTGTATGTAAATTTTATTTACCACCTGATTTCATCCTGAATTCTTTTCCGTCACTGCTGGATTGCTTTGCTGTTTTTTTTCCTGTGCTTGCTTGGCTCTGTTCTTTGTACAGAGCTCAGCTGGAGCTACATTCTGTTTATGTTTCCTCAAGTGAATTTCATATTAGTTTTTTTTCTTCAATAACACTGATTGAACAGGCTATAAGAGCTCTAAGTACACTCCAACTCTTCCACCTCTCCTTCCTTCCTTCCCACAGGTGACCTCCCAGGACATCAGGAAGGGGAACCCGCTCCAGTTTAAGTTCCGGGTCGCGTGCTTCCCAGAGAATGTGTCAGAGCTGATCCAGGAGGTCACCCAGCGCCTTTTCTTCCTACAAGTGAAGGAGGGTATTCTGGGAGATGAAGTCTACTGCCCTCCAGAGACAGCCGTGTCGCTTGCCTCCTACGCTGTCCAAGCCAAGTTTGGTGATTACACCAGGTACACACATCACGCTGGATACCTAAGCTCTGAGCGCCTGCTGCCCCAAAGGTGAGTGGACCGAGGCTGAACTACAGTTGGACTGTGATCGACGATGGTCAGAATGCGGTGTCAACGGCACCATGAATAACACGTGGAAACGTTTGATATTTGAAGTTGAATAAGGTCACCCGTTGAGCAAATGTGGTTTACGGTGATGACCAGTGACACACTCTGCCTGTCTCCCTCTCTAGTGTTCTGGATCAGCACAAACTTCCCAAAGAGGAGTGGGAAGAGCGGATTCAAGCAATGCATGAGGAACATCGCGGTACACCCAAGTATGAGGGTTAAATCCACATTCTCATACCACATTTAACTCCAAGAACAACATTGAACTAAACATTATAACGTGGAGCTCTGCTGTATTGGCACGCTGAGTGAAAATAATTAATCTCTTTTTTTTATTCATTCATCTTATAATGTGCCAAATGCAAGCACTTATTATTTCATTTACTTTCTCAAACAGGGATGATGCTATGTTGGAGTACCTGAAAATCGCTCAGCACCTGGAGATGTACGGAGTCAACTACTTTGACGTCAGAAACAAAAAGGGAACACATCTGTGGCTGGGGGTAGATGCCCTGGGCCTCAACATCTATGAGAAAGATGACAGGTGACTGCATTAGAATACCCCCTCTAAAAGAGAGAGGGCAAGTCACTGTGCTCGAGTGCCCTCATTAGACCAGAAAGAGAATAGGGCTGCGTTCGGATCCGAAATTTATCCTTTCTTCCTGTCGTTCCCTTCCCTTGCTTCAAGGGGGGAATCCCCGAAATGCCAGGATGAAATATGGCAGCCACACCAAGTGTGATTTGGATCCAATTTAAGAAAGGGGAGGGAGTAATTATTTTCCCTCGCTCCTTGGTTTATCCTCCTTTCCACCAAGGGTATAAAATGCAAGCTTCCAGCAAGAAGGGAATCCCACAATGCAATGCTCCACATGGAAAAAGTGGGTGGTCACCACAGAACTATGTCGCGGTCACATTTCAACTCTATGGTGTTGCACTTCCGAAATGTTGCGAGGGCGGTTCGGTTCCGTTTTTGTTCGTTTCTCGTCAATCCTCCCTTGCAGAGCACCTTTTAAGTTTGCTTGCTGCACGTAGCAAATTGCGTCACAAGATAGCTCCCTCGAGGGAAGGACAGCAAGGGAAGGGAGCGTGTTAAATTGGATTCTAATGCAGCCCAGGTCACTGTGTAGAGTCCCCTCCTGAGACAGACATGCATTTTATCAGTTAAAGCCACTGAACAGGGCTTCCCAAACTTCTTAATCTCAAGCCCCCCTAAAATGTTCACTATGGCATTGGACCCCCAAATGATATATCTACAAATTATATTATAAAATGATATTTATAGCATGAGTACTATATACCTTTCACAGGCTGACTCCAAAGACTGCAGTTCCTTGGAGTGAGATCAGCAACATCTCGTACTTAAAGAAGAGGGTTGACATTAAACCTATGGACAAGAAGGCACCGGTGAGTGGTCATATCTTCCTCTTAAGCAGCAGCTTTGTATCGGGACCATGGGAAGAAATGAGTCGGGTAGGAAAACACTCACAAAACACGTGCTATAACCCTTTTGTAGTCATTCACATGAATCAAAATGAAGATGGCATTGATATTTTGCCATAAAAACATAAAAAGGTTATTCATAGATGAACATTTTCCAAGCAGTTTCCATTAGTTTAAGGGCCTTTGCTGATGTCTTAATTGCTGACGTTATTTAGCCTATTCATTATAGTAGTATAGTGTTATTTTTTAATATCAGCAATACATTATGTGAAATAAGGTATAAGCTTTCTGTCATATACCTGCTATTTTAAAATGAGTTCCCCCAATAATGACACCAATTCAGAAGCAAGCCTCACTGCAAAACTAGATGTTAACCTTCCTAATGTGTTAGAAAGTTACACACAACTTTTGTGTTGGCAGGTCAAATTGTTTTAACTCACCACAAAAGACTAAAAAAAACAATGACTATTGATGATTTTGTTTTTTACCTCATAACTTATTATGCATTCATAAACATACAATCACTTCTTTTTTTTATTTATTTTATGGTCCCAAGATCATTTACCTTACAATATACCACTCATTTTCAGTAAAAAAAAAAAAGTCTAAATTCAATCATTATTTCCTATAGTGAAGACAAGGGGTAATTATGTTATCTGACTATAATAGACTAATACTAGAACATGCTTTTCTAGAATAAATTGCTTTGATTTTGTTTTTTTTATAACTTTATATTATTATCCATAGTGACATCTGTGGTGTTATGGGTCAAATTTTACCCGTATAGATCAGTGGCGGCTGCTGACCAGAATTTTTGGTGAAGCAAACCCACAATTTTTTTTCTACCTGTGAAAATCGAACCCCTGCTTTACCTGTTGAGCTAGGCCATTTTTGGGTTGTTTAAGACTGACCACGTCAACTGACCAGCTGTAGGCAGAAAAGAGCTGGTGGCCATTTAAAACAGGTTTATATTTCTTGACAACTCATCACTATGGCTGTACCATTTAAATTGAGCTGCCTTTTCTCAAATGAATAACACCAGATAGAATACAATGACAAGTAGTTATGTACACACTCATTTATTAGTAGCCAAATTATTTAATCACCTATGCATATTCAATAGATAAATACTCAAATCCACCTGCACCGTAGCTGAAATAGCTTAATTCAGATCATTTTGAATCGTCTTATGCCCTATTCACTGGAATAGTATTACCTGGGGACCTCGTGTGATTTGTGGAGTTAGTCTGTGATCTTAATCCCGAGCGAATCTGCATTTCCATAATTTGTAAAGTCAAAATTCCCCGCAGTAAATTACCTACCATATTTCGCACAAAACAAGTCATCTGATAATATTAATCCTGTGTGAATCGGCATCTCAGTAATTTGGGGTGATATTTTTTTTCCCAGCAAGGATTCTTTGTTTTTCCCCCGCTTTTTTCTTAATTTTTCCGAGTTGACATTATGGAGGCTGCGGTGGAAATTATTAATGCAGTGCGAATAGGACATTTGACATCCCGCAGAACACAGAGGGCGACCTGAACGTCATCATAGAGGGAAGGAAGCTCAGTCAACTCCCCGCTCTGCTATCCCAATTTTCACTCTCGTTATTCCCCTAAATGCCAGCTCAGGACGACCCAAGAATCACATCGATCAACCTCTCAGGAATGTCACGGTTTTCCACACTAACGTTATTTTGTAATGCGTGCACCTTCATCAATAAAATGATCATTCTCAGACTCAATTTGCACGGTTACACTACAGTCATGCTCCTTCGATTTTACATTAATTTTAATAGACCTGAATTACGTAGCCTAAATAATGAAAGTCATCTCTCGCAAACATTGAACATCTCCTGTAGCAACACACTTGGATAAAAAAATCATAGGCTTTCCTTTAAACAACTACATGGCCAGCAATACATGCGATTCCGTTAGCAAGCTGGCTGTAACTAATCTACCTCGACGTAGGCTACTACGAGCATTTAACGTTAAAGCTGACTTACCGAGCCCACTGACTGGATAAGATTGATAGGATTCGGTCTCCCATCCGCCTTCACTTGCAATCTTTCTTCACAATCTTGAAAATAACGTTATGTTAATCCTGCAGAATCCGATCCAGGATGTTTACATTCACAGGTTCCATTTTTTTTTTTTTTTCAAATGCAGCCAAATGAAATGGCAAAAGCTAACCTTACAAAAAAGTGAGCTAGTGTAGGCTAACGTTAGGCAACGTTAGTTAAATCACTAACGTTAGCAATTAGCTAGCTATTAACACTACAACACGATAAAAAAAAGTAACTATTTACAATACAAATCACCACTGACAACGCGACAACCATAAAAATTTTATACATTTCTCTCTCGCTCCCTTTCTATCTCTCTCTAATACAGTAACGGTGAAGATGATTATGCTGGACAGCTGAACTCGTGTTCTGAATGGTTAGACATTATGTCAATCATCAGGACGAGAACGCGCACAAGAACACGCATGATTGGAACTCTATTGAATACATTAGTGAAGCACTGCTTCACGGGTGGGCTCAAAAACGCGTCATAATCATAGACTGTATAAAAATAATCATAATCCACAATTATCCAATCATGTTTTATAAAGTCCCCCATTGATTTCCAATGGTTTAGTGAAGCAGTCAGACACAGTGCCTCACTGAAGTTCCTTTTAAAAGTCAAAGGGTGGCGCTGTTTTTCACGATACAAGCACAGAACTATATAAGAAGATACAAGGCATATTTTTGAATCTAAGCACTTTTTTTTAGCTTCACAGGGGAAAGTCGAAAGTCGGTGATGATTCGATATTAAAGAAAGCCTATGTTGTGTGTGTGATTGTGTGATATGCATGTTGTTTTTCACCCCTTTTTTTTGGTGAAGCACTGCTTCACCTGTTGTCTTAGATTCTATACCAGAGGTTTCTCTATGTTAGAAAAAAGTTTAGTTTTTTTTCTGAAAGCAAACTGGTTATTTTGGTCAAACTAACAAATTCAAATTGAACATGAACAAGAAGATTTCTCAAATCATATGTAGTCAAGGCAGTCCACCTTACCTAAACAAAGGTACCACCATGAGTACCCATTTGTAATGTGAAAAATGTCTTATTTGTCTGAGTAATGATCCATAGTCAAAGCACAACTGAAGGCCTAAACAAATATTTGACCATAAAATCTCGTTGCCAAAGGTTGCACAAGGTTTTATTGAAGGCTCAAAATAATAAACTCCCTCACCAACCCCCAGCCCGGGTCTCCTGCCACATCATATTCCAAGGTGGATTAAACAAACGCTGGTAAAACATCAACACAAGAGGGACCAAATTCTTCCTACTTAAAGGCTGCAGTACACTGAATGGCCAGTGCAAACTTTTCTTTCCCAAGGGGCCCTCATAGGGGTAACTTGGGAAATAAAGATTTTTTCCTAAACCGGGTCTCCTACCATAGCAGTGACTGGGAAAAGGTCTGTGAGAAACCCTGAACAATTATATTTATAACCAGACAATACCACATACAGGATTATCTCTTTGAAGAATCTCTTTGAAGAGGATGTCTCTCTTTCTCCTGTGTTCACGTTCAAGTTCATTTTTAGTGTTTGTGTGTGTGTGTGTGTTCATATTCTGTGTGAAAAGTTGAGTTCCCGTGGGGCGAGGGGTCCATACAGCGAGAAAAATGTTGTTCCCGTGGGAGGAGGGGGGCCACATGGATTGGGAGTACAAGTATATACTGCAAGAAAATAATTGTTCCCGGGGAGGAAGGGGAGGGGTGGGTTGTCTAGACTCAAAGATTAATCTTGTTTGAGTCAAATTTGATCCACAGAACTACCCACAACTTTTAAATGCTGCATGCCATACTATCAACAGCTAATATTCTCTGCCGGGTCATATTTGACCCATAACACCACAGATGTAACAATTTCTTTTTAGAGACCTTCAGAATTGAATAAAATGGTGACCATTGGCTTTGTTGTGTTTATATAGCCGTTTTTGAGGATATCATGAAGCCTTGTTCCAATAAAAAAAAAAACTAGATGGTATTTATTACATATCTTAACTTGGAAACGGGTCAAATTTGACCCTAACACAATAGAAGGGTTAATGGCAGGTAGCAATATTAAAGAGTCTGCAGCAGGCCTTATACAAAATGTCCAGTCACAGAATTGTGAAGCGTTTGCTGTCTGTGACTTATGATTGCAGTTACCTTATTGCACCACAAGAGGGAAACAAAAGCTAAATATAGGCCCAGAGTGCAGTTCACCTCATGTACAGTGATGTGACAAAGACCCCCTTTGAATTATATGGTTTTTACATGTTAGTACATAGCTAACCATCATTTAGTATTTACCGAGTCATAACAGTAGATGAATCTCACCTCAAATCTCAGATTTTACTTTGTCATTATTTATTAAACCAAAAATATGCCAACATGCAGAAGCCATGTGTGAAAAAGTAAATGCAACCCTCTCTGCTTCCATATACCCTTGTAGTGTATTCATGAAATGTTTCGACCAAAGAGGTCTTCGTCGGGCACGTATGCGGTCGAAACGTTGTATGAATAAACCACAAGGGAGCTTTTGCTAGTGTGCGGGTGTTCTTCATTTTTTCATGGTATCACTTTTACTCAGGACATTGTGATCACTGAGGAAGCTTAAAATTCTTGTGTTTGTAATATAGAGGTTACTTTTCACAAAAATGCCTCTCTTTCCTCCCTTAGGACTTGGTGTTGATCAGCCCTCACATGCACGTTAATAAGCGCATCCTAGCACTGTGTGTGGCGAACCATCGGCTGTCCATGCACCGCCGTAAGCCTGACACCGCCGAGGTACTGCAGATGAAGGCCCGGGCTCGTGAGGAGAAGAGCGGGAGGCAATGGAGAGGCGCGGAACCGGCGCTTAGCGAGCCCCGTCAGTGCGAGCAGGGTTCAAGTGTTTGGGTCTGGAGTTCTATGTGAGTGTGTGCGGAGAGGGAGGAGGAGCGT
Organism: Synaphobranchus kaupii; assembly: GCA_029718625.1. Taxonomy (NCBI): domain Eukaryota; kingdom Metazoa; phylum Chordata; class Actinopteri; order Anguilliformes; family Synaphobranchidae; genus Synaphobranchus; species Synaphobranchus kaupii. The sequence continues at coordinate 28,745,084 of CM056390.1, read as the reverse complement.
AAGAGCTGGCAAGACTTGAGCAGTTGGAACACTGGAAAATCTTAAACAATCAAACATATGTAGCCTTAAGCCTTAGAATTCACACGTACTTTATACAACTGTCTCAGTGCCTATATTTGAAGAAAAAAAAAGTGTCTCACATTTTATGTTGTAAAATATCAGCGCAAATGGAAAATCATGTTTCATTAATACATGTATTAATAATGTCCTTATTTTTTTAATTTTTTTAAATGATTCATTCTGGATTTGAAATAGATGAGGTATGTTTGGTGAAATAAATTACATGTAGTTCATTTTCATGTTATATTTAAGTTCACTTTATCATCATCATCTACCTTTGTTTCACGTCGAGATTCAATTTTGTTTCATGACAAATAAAGTTCACTTTATATGTCATGAAACGTCCACATATAAAGACCATGCACATGTTCGTGCAAATAACAAGTTTGGCAAGATTGGGGCTGTGTCTGAATCAACGCCCTTCTACGCCATTGAGTATGCTAGCTGAGTACACTGGATGAAAAAGTTAAGTAGGAAAAATGTTCTTCAAATGTAGTGTACTTTAAATCCCCGGAAGATATACAAACCCGAATTACAAAAAAATTGGGACAGTACGTAAAATCCACATAAAAGCAGAAAGCGGTCTGATTTGTAAATTATTTTACATATATTTAATTGAAAACAGTATACAGAAAAGATATTTAATATTTTACCTTATCAACTTTAATAGATTTTTGTAAATATATTAGGGTTGCAAATTCTAAGGAATTTCCTTGATCGATAGTCGTCAACGTTAATGAACAATCAATCGATCAATCGATAACAAAACAGCTAAAAATAGCTTATGACAGAAAATACAAAATGCATGTTATTTTCCTCAATCAAAGCTTTATTTAAACATTTGAGAAATACGCCTGTTTCATAGCATAACACAAATATAATTATGAACGCTGTTTTGTTTAAGTATGATATTTTAATAAGGCACGGTAAATTGCGCTCACTCTTCCGAGGCGAATCAGTGACTAACACGTACGTCTATGACATATACAAAAATAAGATGAGCCTTAATTAAAAACTTAAATTTGCAAAATGATTATGAAATAGATAAATAAAGATAACATTTTTGAAAACTATAATAGGTTCCCTCTTGAAATGAGAAAGCTACGACAAACTACGACAGCTCAGGCCTCAGTTTAAAACTTAAACTGCATAAGTGCAGTAAATACCTAGGCATGCTGATTTTTATTTAAGAATATAAGCATGTTTACGTTATCATGGGTGAGTCGTGTGCGCAGTCGGTTTACAGCGAGACCAGCTGCTGAAAATACGTGTTCCGATGGGACCGATGTCCCAGGCACGCATAAGTAGCGTGCTTCACGGTCGAGTGAGTCTTCTTCTGTCTAAAGTTAATAGCATGTTCAGTGTTTCCCCTACCATTATCCGCCCGGCTTGGACAAGAGGGAAAATAAATAATTTTAATTTAAAACATTTTTTTTATATTATTCTTTTTTTATATATAATCTTTTTTTTTTTTTTTTTTTTTAATGTAGCTGCAATATTTCCCTTACCGCAGAATGCTGGAATTATCAAAATAGCATCTGGAAAAACCCTTGCCAAAACAGCTTCGGTTTCCCGTTAGGCCTAATTAAAATTTTCAATGGCAGCGCTGATATTATGAATATGAGGGTGTAATTATAGTTTCCGCCTCTACGCAAAATGGCGCACTTTCGTCCGTTTCGCTATCTGACCAGAACTCTTACATTTTAGCGTAGAGTAAAAGCTAATACTGCACAGTCGCGGATCTATGGGTGGGCAAGCTGTCAATCTGGCCCCCTTATGTTTAACTTAATGATTGCATTTCACCAACAGCTCCCATTGACACAATTAAGATGAGACCGCAAATAGTTCAATTTGATCGTTAAATTTGAAATGGTCGATCGATCAAATTATTAACGGCAATTAATCGATCAACGATTAATCGTGAACACCCCTAAAATATATGCCAATTGCAAATTTGATGCCTGCAACACGTTCCAAAAAAGTTGGGACGGGCAAAAAAATAAAATAAATTAAAACGATTGGGAAGTTCAAAAAACACCAGTTTGGAATTCCACAGGTAAACAGGAGCTATCATGACTGGGTATAAAATGATATCAAAAGACTCTTGATCTCTTATTTTCAGGTACCCTTACAAGCGATACTATAACCTCTCTGCATTTGAATTGATCTCTATGGGAATTGGTGGGTGGGACTAGATCAAGCTGTAAATTACACAGGAATAGTATGGAACCCATGGTTGGCCAAATGGCCGTAAGTCATCAAGGGCCTGCGGTGTCAAACAAGCCTCAAACCATCACTCTACTGCCAGATATGCAGTAGATATGGATGGATCACTTTAAGGGTCGTTTCTCCTGACTCATTTTCCTACTGAACTCTGGGATTTGTATATCTGAAGCAAGATTACATTTTTTTTTTTTTTTTTTTTTACTAACACAAGTCAAAACATTTTGCTAATATTAACAGAAAGTCTAAATCTCAAGACGAGGCATGCCACAGCGGCAACCTATAGCATGCACTTCATTCATAGATCATTGATTTGCAAGCGATTAACTGGTTTCACTTGTAACATTTTTGTGTTTTGGGATTGGTAAAAGAGGTACACGGGTGGTAATGGGAGCATGCAGCACAGTGGCAGCAGGGGAGGTTACTGTGCATGTTATTTGTACCTGTACCAGTGTCGCTAAACACGTGTGCATGAACCAGCCCATCCCTGGCTTTCATTTGGCACGGGTTTGGTTGAATGACTCTCCTGCTTTATAATGCTTTGTAATCATTGCATTCGTTGACGTTTTTGTAAACCATGTAACTGAAGCTTTTTTAGCTTCTTTGATTTTGTTTGGATTAGGGTGATGGGGGAGAAAGAAAAAAAATAATAAAATTGGCATTGATCATCAGTCGCATTTATTGTTAGGTTTAATGCAGTGGTCGCCAACCCTGCTCCTGGAGATCTACCGTCCTGTAGGTTTTCATTTAAACTCTTGATTTTGCACACCTGAGTCTACTAATTAGCAGTTGAACAAGATCCATAGTTGTTGAATGAGGTGTGCTTTGTTCGGGTTGGAGTAAAAACCTACAGTATGGTAGATCCCCAGGAACAGGGTTGGGGCCCACCAGTTTAATGAGTTCCATGAGTGGGAGTACAGGTGCAGAAGCACTGACGGAGAATCTGATCACGTAAGTTATACAGCTTTGCTTTTAGAAACCTGCGCTTGGATTCAATGAAAAGTGCCAGCGCATAAAATGGAACCACGCTACGATTACGGGAATAATCCACTCGTCGCATTATAGCACTGGATACAGGTTCCCCCCCTTTCCCCAATCCCCACCTTTCAAATTCAATAGTGGTTTCAATAGTGGTTAGTGGCACGGTGGTATTGACTGAATTTAATCCAGGAGCCAGTCAAATCTTTTATTCCCCTCTAAAAAAAGACAGCCGTGCACATGACTCCCAGCAGCAGAATGAATCGTACAACAGGAAGTGGTAACATAATGCTGCATTTATTGTCTTAAGTTCATGTACAGTACAATCAATAAATATTGATCCCATTCATGTGGTACGATCGCCAGCATGACACAACAGAAATGTTCCCTGATGGTTAAAAGAGATTCTTTGCAAACATAAGACCTTTAAAGACAGGGATAGAATGGACAAAGAAATTCAATTGTTCTTCTTTGGAACTGCTGCACCTATCAGCTGGTATAGGACAAATCCAGTTCCTACAGAGACAAGGGAATGATATGACATATGAACACAAAATACAAATAGATAAAATCTTGGTCAACATATTGTGAATATTTCCTTTGCTAATTCATTGATTGTTATTATTTATTTTATACATCACTGTCGGTGGCTTACACATACAGCATGGCTCACATGTCCACAACAAATAAAGCACCATCTTGGAGAGCATCATCTCAACCAACATTCTGAATGTTTGTCTGTCTGCATGTTTATTTCACTTTAGGGTGCTTTCATAACTGTGTAGGTCCAAGGACCGCTAATAACTAAACCTGGTACTTTGGGCCGCACAGAACACAGCCTAATTTACACACTGCCCCGAACATGCACAGAAACTGCTAGGTCTGGCAATGTCTCCTCACATTTCACACAGACCAGAGAGTGATGCGTGCGTGCGTCACTGACATACTGGGTGAGCATTAGGGTGCTTTATCCTCGTGAGAAGCTCATTCGGTTACGGCACCACGCTGTGGTGCATGGATGAGCCTCGCAGCCCCGGATCGAATCCGGGCCGCGCCAGTGCCGACTGACCGGTAGCTCCACGCAAACGGCACCACCGATAAGATAAGCGTGCTCGTGAGACTGCTCGCCAAAGCCGCGTATGAAGGGTCCCTCCTCCGACAACGCCGGTCCGCGCGAGCTTAGCCACGGTCTGCGGTGCGTAAAAGTAGCTGTTGACACCGCGTGTTTCGGAGGAGAACCGTGGATGTCCTAGCTCTCCCGAATCGGTGGGGTTCACACATGGAACACGGCTGTGGTTGCAGATAGTTGGACATTCCAGACTGGGGTGGGATACAGCCCCGGATTGGACGGCAAATTTAAAAAAAGAACACCAGATGGCACGAGACCTTATGCCAACTAATCCAGTTGAAGATAAAAACAAGAAAATAAGACTGCAGAGGCTTCTTGGCTCATTCTGAGTCTTGGTTCTTCTGCCACCTAGTGTCTGAGTGCAGCACTGCATTGTGAGTCACAAATTTATTTATGCTACCGGTGTGCAGTGAAATCTCATGATTGTGTGCATCGATATTGGGGTAGTACAAATGAGCCTTGTGTTCAGAACTAATAGTTTATAACACGCATGACAAATCCATTACTCCAGGTAATATTTAACAGAGCTGACACTCATTTACCTACAATTGCTCCTCTTTGCACAACAAACACAGCCAATTTGGAGCACAAATCCTCCGAGTACTACTAAGTATTGTGAAGCGGACGTTTTCACATAACATCCATTAGTATGAAACGTTTAAGGTGAGAGCAGTGGTTACGCACCAACGATGGTAAGTGCCATTGTGAACCTGTATAGGATAGCATCCGTGGCCCCGCCTTTCAAATGAATTGGCATCCCATTATCCTCCTGTTGGAGAAAAAGAATGAGGTTACACACCGATACCTTAAGAGGGATTTGCATACTCTCACCTTTACCGGAAGCTGTGACTCTTTAACTTAAGCCATTCAATGCCTTTTTAGTCCTTAATTTGTCTTTGCCAGTCGTCCCTATTGAGTCACACCTACGGCTAGGTGTCGTTTAAGTTATTTAATTTTTCGGTTCTCATTTCGGTTCGGTTTCAATACCAGTTCTTTTGGATTCCTACTGTGTAAAAAAAAAACAACAAAAAAAAAAGGATCAATTTTAATATGTTTACAATTATATATTTATTCTTACCCATACATGCAGGTGCACGCACGCACACAGGGTCTTTCCCGTCTTTAGGGATCAATGTGATAATTGACTCATACCAGGTGTGTACCCATTTTGTGTCATAGTCTAAGCCAGGGATCTCAAACTCAAGTCCTAGAGGGCTGCTGTGTCTGCTGCTGTGTCTGCTGGTGTTAAGTTAGGGATACTCAAATAGGCCCTCAAGGTCAGTGCTGGTTTAGCTTACTCTTCTGCTTGATAGTCTATAGTCCAATAATATCACGGATTGGCCAGAGATTACACTCGTATTGTCCGTCAGGTTCGAATCAGTTCCTTAATCTCGACTTTGATCGCCAAATAACTAAGTCAATTCAGACTTGTTACCACCAACTAAGAAAAATTTCAAAAATCAGAACCATTTTATAATTTGAGGACACAGAGAAAATTATACATGCATTTTTGACGTCACGTAGACTACTGAAATTCGCTTTATACTTGCCTCAGCTGTCAAGCTATGGCTTGGCCCCAAATGGTGCAGAACTGACCGGCCAGGCTTTTAACAAGGACACATAGGAGTGCACGTATTAGCCCTATTTTAGCTTCACTTGACTGGCTCCCAACAGGGTTGATTTAAAAAATTTACTCATCATCTGCAAAGATGTGCATGCTCTAACTCCATCTTATACTAGTGAGCTTCTGTCACCCTACATGACCAATCGGCCTCTATGGTCTTCAGATAAGACCTGTTGGCTGTTCGAGAGTCTCTGTAGAAAGCAAAAGGCCATCCTGCCTTTTCTATCATAGCAACTGGGCTCTGGAACAGCCTTCCCTTGGAACTAAGATCAGATGAGTTTTGTCCAATTTTAAGGCCATACTGAAGACACGTCTTTAGACTAAGATTACTTAGAAATGCACATAAATCTCTTGTTGTATTTTTATTTTTACTATTATTATTTCTTTTTTATACTCATTTTATTTTTCTCCCTTGATGTTTTTTATGTAATTTTATGCTTTACTGTGTTACTTAAGTAATAATTTCTTTGCGATGTTTTTTTTTTTTTTACATTTCTTGATTATATATGCGTTTATAAATAGTTTGATGTCTTGTGAGGCACTTTGTGCTTTCTTGCTTAAAAAGTGCCGAGGGCCAGATGTGAGTATCCCTGGTCTAAGCTATAGGGTCATTAATTTTCCGTGTGAAGTTTTGAGTTTCTCCAGCTAGGACAGTTATTCCTTCGCCTTCTGCAGCTAAAAGATGGACCACTTTGCTCATCAACCCAGGACCCTCTATAGGTGGGTTGTATACATTTGGCATACGTTTTTATTCTAGATAATGCAGGGGGAAATTAGGCAGAAAAGAATTAGCTGAATTGCATTTCTTATGCGAGGTTGATAGATACATTAATTCTTCAATTAACTTCTCCTGCTGACCAAAGTAATGTCGTATCAATCACAATTTTCTTCATCTGTGAGGATACAATTCAGTAGGCTATGCAAGTAGGTATTTTCAGCTGTGAGATGCTGAAAAATTAAGATTACAAATGTCAGCTTTACAAATGAGACAAATTGATGTTTGATTTGGTCCTAAAATACTTTTCTTCATATCATAGCTGTTGGCAACCTTTGAATGTGTCAGTTTTTTTTTTTCTTCCAAATACTTAAGTGTATCCCCGTCAGTCTCACCATTATGAAAACTGAAGCCGTTTTCATCCTTGGGGATGGGCTTTGACCTTTTCTTCATTACATTACTCTGTGTGCGTGTGTGTGTGTGTGTGTGTGTATATACGCATGTGCACACACGCGAGTGTGTGGCTACAATAAATAGGACAACCATGAATGGAAAGCACTATTTTACTTTCCATTTACGTGCAAACCTACACATTGGATGTCTGTTATATACCTTACACAGTATAATATGTGCTTGTGTGCACAACAATAAATGTATGCAGTGTACTGTGGCACACGACAACAAGCTCACAACAAAGCAATTACCATTAATTGGACTAAGGGAAGCACAAACAACCCTGAATTAACAGAAGCATCAGTCAGCCATGTCCATATATTGTTATCTACACTACGCAGAACAACACAACACTGGATTATTATGAAGCCTACATTACAAGTAAAGTTACGCTGAAGTAGTATTTCAGCCAGTCACAAGACCATAGTACAACATCATTAAGGTAAATATATATGCAAAACAGCAGTGCTTTCAGGCTCACAACCTCCAAAAACTACTGAACATGCTGCACCATTGGGTATTTGTGAATTACACACTGCATGCATAGTAATTATTCCAGCAAGAACTACACATAAATAGCAGTGGCAGATTTCAAATTGTACAGTACTTATCTGTCAGTCTACTTTATGAGTCCAGAACCTAGGTGTAAAGTGCACACTTAAAATGTAATATTGCTATTAACAATGATAAATATTTTGCAAAAAGGATGCTAACATTTATCAACAGCGATCTGCAGAAAATGTCATTCTCAATGTTACAATTCGTCCACCTCTGGATTCTCTCGTCTCCGCTCTGTTGACATTTGATACGACACTTAAATAAGAACTACCAGTATTTCATCTAAAATGGTGACCCTCACAGCAGTCCGTAGGGGGACCATAAAAGACAGTTCGAGAGTTAAGGCGCTAATTATACAGCTTCCCATCTATACCGTCGACGTGCATATTTAACAAGACAGGAAAGCACGCCCTCATCCAACATAAGCTGTGAAGCACCCGGAAGTAAGCTTGTGCCGCGCAAGTCTGCACTGTGAGAGCAAAATATTGGCGCTCTCCATGAAAGTGAATGAGGAATATCAGACTTTTGAAGGCGAAATAAAACTTCCCCGAAGGTCTTGAGAAACTTGATTAACAATCCATGTGTTTCATAGGAAAAGCAGATTGTGAAAATGTCACATTTCCGTACCAAATCCGCAGTATTTTGTCCCCATATAAAGTGCATGGAGTGCCAAGGCCGAGAAATAGCACTTCCCAGAATTTCCAATGCTTTGTAGCAAACATCTCATTTGCCCAAATTAATCAGCTGAACCGGTCAAGGTTGGCTATGATTGCAATGCAATATCCTCCTTCACGTTGAAATGTCCGTTTGCAAACAATAAACGTAGGGCTATTTATAGGCTTTGGGGTGATTGCTGCTCAAGCATCAGAAGCATTCGTTTTAAAAACAACAGCACAGAAACCGTTTACTGAAAACATTTAAGTTCTCGCCTGAAGTAATAGCAATGCGAATTGATGCAATTGGCTACCGGGGCTACCGTTAATGTCGAGCCCTGTGATGTAATGCGTGCTTACGTTATGATGACCATGATGACCATGTTGCTAGCTAGTGTTACGTCGCTCCCACATGATAGGGGTGCCTCTCTCTGCCACTCTCTGAGCCAGTGTGTGACAAATCGGGGCTCCTCTTAAGTAGTTGATACTTTAAAATTACTTTTAAATACTATCAGGCAATCTTAAATTAGCCAGTGTGGAGGATTGGTACCATTTGTGTTCTCTCTCTGAGTAGCACGGGGACTGTTGGATCAGGTGCCATAGGGAGTGGTAATTGTTTGTCAAGACTGGTTTAAACACTTGGTGTAGCACTGGTAAGTGTTGGTATTGTATTGCCTGGAAAATTGGATAGGTACTTTTCCTGTTATGGGAGTGTCACATGTAAAATTAAATCTGTGTTGCCGGTTCAGGTTGACAGGCATTTAGTCAATTGCTTGTGTTGCTGCTTTTTACTTTACAGCAAGCTTTTTCATTTAGCGTACACACATCCGGGTGCTTCATTGCCTGGCCCCTCCCACCCTCTCCAGTTTCTATATATGCCCTATGACAGTGGTGCCCAACCCTGTTCCTGGACATCTACCATCCTACAGGTTTTCTCCAACCCTAACAAACCACCTCATTCAACAGCTAGAGATCTCATTGATCTGCTAATTAGTAGAATGAGGTGTGCCAAATTAGGGTTGAAATGAAACCGTATAGGACTGTAGATCGCCAGGATGCTCTATGATCTATACCAGGGATCTCAAACTCCAGTCCTGGAGGGCCGCTGTGTCTGCTGGTTTTTGTGATTTCCTTTCAATCAGCAGCCAATTTAGGCCTTGGAAACAAGGTGTGCAGACTCTTTAGCCAATCAATGACTTAAATTAAACACTTAAGTGCAGGAACACATCGAAAACCAGCAGACACAGCGGCCCTCCAGGATTTGAGTTTGAGATCCCTGATCTATACAATGGTTCCCTAAATTGACCCTTAATTAGGTTTGTGCTATATTGCAAACCATTAAAGAAAGGTAACAATTTCACCTGATCAGATTAAAGAGTGAGATTAATTAATAGGCTCCTAATTAGGCTGTTCAACACATGGGTTTCAGTTCATTCATAATCTTGTCCTTAAACTTATTAAAACAATGCAGGTTTGGCTCATTGTCATTTGCTTTGTCTTTGAATTAATCTACCAAATGGTTCGTTTTAGTGGCGTGTGTCCATACTTTCACTAATTAGGAGCCTATTGATTCACCTGAATCTTTAATTTGATCAGTAAAACAATTTAGTTACCTCTTTTGTTTGCAATAAAGCACAATGCGAACATGGAACTTATTATATCTTATTCTTCATGACATGCATAGCATTTCTGATATAATGTAGCTTAAGAGGGTAAATAATCCTTTTAAAAATGTGAATCACCTAATTAAGAAAAAATAACAGCTTGTTTTATTACAATTGTGGTTGGAACGAAAACCAACAAACACAGTGGTCCTGGTCCCCTAGGACCGAGGCTCTATACCAAGTTATTTACAGAGATGTAAAATCCAGGTTCATAAAGTAAAAAGTCCTCCCCAGGATTGTGCTCCAATCACCTGGATTTGCTCATTTGCACAATTCTTCAGTCAGGAGGTAGAACTAGTTAGTGAAATCAGCTAGCTCAGTTCATGGGTGGAAGAAAAACATGGCAGGACATTTACTTTCTGACCTCTGGTTATTTAGCTGTATATTGTGTGAAGGCATTCAATGTGGTCCCAGCCCTGTCCTTACCTGGAACATCCTTTGCTTCTCCGGGACCTTGTTCTCCACACGCCGGCGCACAGTGCTGTAGATGCTCCGTCTGGAGATTTGACGGAGGACCTGCAACACAAGGGCGACAGGGACATGGTCAACCAAAGGAGCATTACCCCGACGCATAATCACATTTTAAAAATAAAATGCTAATCTAACATTTATATTGTTATTGCTCATATTGGGGCTAGCTAATACAAAACACAGCAAAGCAGGCTAGCTAACGTTACCCATCAGGAAACGTATAGCTAGCTATTTAGCTAGTCTAACGTTTACATTTACTTTACATAACGTTAGCTATTATGGTTAATTAATCTAGTAACACATACTTAAATGGCTAACGTTTACCCAGCCAAAGTATGCGATTACTAACGTTATCTAATGTTTACATCAAATTTCTTTAATTAGCCAAGTTAGCTAGCTATTCTTCTGAGCTAGTAACAAACAACCAAGTTAAGTAACGTTATGACAAGGAAGAGAGCATTAGCGACCAAGCTAACGTTCGGGCAAGCTAAGCTTCTTAGCTTGCCACTTCCCCCGGCTACCCCAAAACAAATGTCATCAAAACACGTAAATATGTATTGTTGATAAATCATACAACGCCGTTCAACATCAAAAGGCTGGCTTACCAGGAGATTTCTGAACATCTTGAGGTATTACTCGTAGCCAAATTCTTAATCGTTTGAGTATGATCGGTGAAGTGGGTCATACAAGGACATCGGCATCTCTAAATGCGCAGCTGCGCGTGCGTGAATAAAAACGGAAGTAACTCTTCTCTCCGTTCAAAACAAAATCGCAGAAGCATTCTCATACACTTCAGCCAGAGCCGCGGGTAAGCCTAGGGTAAGCACGATTCCCTCGAACTGTCGAGTCGACTCAGCATAAAGAGTCGTTCAAAAATACCGATTCGTTCCCAAACTGCACATCACTAACAGTTCTATGTAGAGGAAATTATCATTAGAGGACATAGTACATTGAGCAAGAAGCTGAAGATTTTAGGGAAACATCCAACAGGTTATGTGAGAACTGCCTTGTGCAAGAGTCGGTGGAACATGTCCTAATGACGTGAGAAAAGTATAGGCCTAGTGTTCAAAGAGAGGAAATGGAAATGAAAATGCTAGATAGGAGAACAGAAATTTACCTTAGGTATTATTGAATTTAGCTGAGGATGTTAGGAAATCTAGAATAAAGATTTTCTGAAAGATACAGATTGTAGGAAAGAACTGAAATAAGTATTCAATCAGAGTAAAGGATGATAATCTAATATAGAAGGGAAGAAAGTTAGTAATTATTATTTTGTTTATTTTATGTTCGTTTTTTGGGTTTATTGTTTTATCCGTTTTGTTTTGAGACCAGAAGATGGCAGTAATACAACGGTTACAGATGAAAAACTGCCTATAAAACACAAGAAGATAGTTCTGTGGTTCAAACTTTGAGCAGTCAGATATGGTGGAAGAAATAAAATATTGGTACATGTTGTAATGCAAGTAATCAAACTATAAAAACTAAATACAACGAATCAAATGATATGAATCGCACAATAGCTCACAATAAGGGGGTGTGTGTAACAGAACTATAGTTCTGTGGGGGGATCCTATAGTTTCCCATTCAAATCAGAATATAGGCAGTAAGTTCCTCAGCATAACCTTAATTTTGTGTGGACAGAAAATGCACCTAGCTGGTGCTCTTGTGTCCACTCCAGCTCTCTGGCAAAGAACTACCAGTGGTGCTTACACTGGTGCCAATAACAGGCAGGATCACATTTTAATTATTCTATTTTAATATGCTCTATCATCTACCGGTTTCACCTGGTGGACACCTTACACACAATTACGACAATTTTTATTGACAAACTGGATAACACCAGACAAAGTAGTTGTTAAATTGTGAATGTTTTATTGCACATTGAAGCATCTCAAGTATGTTTCACATGAGTGAATGGATCCAGTTTTGTATACGGCAGATTGTTTATGTCTTGCAAGAGTTCATCTACAATTAAGTCAGTAACCTTTCACATTTCAAGAGGGTATGTTCCCTTGGCCAAAAGGCATTAAATATCCCTTACCCTCATACTTTGCAATGACAGTGGCAAGAGCCTTTTAAACCTGAGGAAATTCAGTAAAGAACAAACCAATGAGTACTAACAGTCTTGGGCAGACAATGTGATTTTTTTCAGTTTTTTTCCCCCCACTACAATATTATCCATACAACTGGGATGATGCAAAATAGCATTTGCATCCACTGAAACACAAAAGACAGTGGAGGACTTGCACTCTGTAATACACCAGCTAAGCCACGTGGGTCTGCACATCCGTTACAGCTGGCAAGTTTCTTAGTCCTTGATTGGCATTGTAAATACATTTTTTAAAAATACAATAAATTATGTGATAGTCTCCAAACATTTCTCTCATTTCTTACCTATATTTGTGTTTTGAATGTCAAAAAAGTCTTCAGCTAACATTTGCTTTACTTTGAAATAACAAGTGTCTGGATCACAAATCATTTTTGAATGAGCCAAGTATGCCTACAAAGTCATCTGAAAGTAGCAAATATCTCCAGTTCATCTCTAACCAGCATATCCTTTCCAAAGAAGAGCATTTCACATGAATCAAACTTTTCACATAACTAAGAAACAGCCTCTGCCATTACAAAGGCAGACATAGCGGACACCACCATCACACTTTCAGAGCCTATTGAAATGTAAATGAAGCCGTTTTGGAAAAGCTTGCTTTAATTCAAAACACTGAAGCAAGAAAAAAATAGAAAAAAGCTCATCCAGAGCCACGTCGTGCTGCTGCCATTCTGCTGTTTTATGAACCTAAAAGAAAAAATCTAATTCCATCATTCAGGAACAACCAATGAATCAGCCATTGGGCAGTAGTGCATTTTTATGTAAATATGAAAATATCACTAAGGTCATCCCCCTACTGTTGTGGTAGAATAGTTTTTGTCTCGTTTGTCTTGTATTGTGTAATGGGGAACCCCAAAATAATTATCTACACTCAAAGACTTAAATGTTCCATGTTCAAAACCATCCTGATAATTCCAAATCTATAAAAAATAAAAGATGATTAAAAAAAAACATTTGACCTAAAAATAATGGTGCTTTTTATATTTTATGCACGCTGGCTTGCAACTTCAAAATAAATAAAAAATACAAATTTTAAAATGATTGTAGTGTGGTAAGGAGTTTTGCAGTAAATGTGGAACCCTCTGTAACCCACATATTTTGCAGTTGACGGATAGTTGATTGTTGGTCTTTCTCAGCTGATTTGGGTCAGCTCCCGCTCTCGTCGTTTCAGATGTCTTTTGCGGATTTTGATCATCCACTTCACACTTTGTTTGGCAAAGTCAGCTGCCTTGAAGAGAGCCAGGAAGACCCCACAGAGGATGGCAATTGTATTCCAGGGGTTTGCTGTTACTACCTGTTGGGAGAAGCACAATTGTTTTTCTCCCGCAGCCTCTCATTCAACACTTCTCTTTTAATAATAATAATAATATAATTTTATATTTTTTGAGCCGGCGACTCAAAGCGCTTTACAATGATGAGGGGGAAGCTCACCTCTACCACCACCAATGTGTAGCACCTGCCTGGGTGCCTGGTAACAATGTAACAATTACATTACATTGGTTTAGCAGATGTTCAAATTAAAGGCCATGTATGGGAGTTCAATGCTGGAGTTCTCCCACAGCTGACTGAGTCTCATCATGGTGAGAAAAGAACATTTATCTATAGGGTGATGCGCAATTGCCGATTGCATCCCCCAGGGAATCGGAGAGTTCAGTTTGATACGGTTCTGCTATCTAGCGATCCTTGCTGGTTGATCGGACACCCGTAGATTGCAGTCAAAGCCGCATAGGAAAGGTTTTCCTGACTCCGCTCCGAGCAAGCTTAACTGTAGTCTGCTGATGACAGCACGTGTTTCGGAGGAGAACCGTGGATGTCTACGCTCTCCCAAATTGCCAGTGGGGTTCATGCATGTATGCGGCTGCAGTTGCAGACAATTTGTCCATTGCGAACTGGGGTGGGTGTTTAGCCCCACAAATTTATTTTAAAAAGGAACATTTAAAATTAAATATTATGCTACGGAAGCAAATGTCTGCGTATGCTCACATCGTGAACTTCCTGGATAAAAGGATCCCTCCACTGAAACACAACGAAGAACAGCTCATTGGTCCTCTCTGGATCTGGTCTCCTGTCATTGTACTTCACCACACTGGACTGGGTAGTAAACACAGATAGACAGAGGGACAAAAAATGCAGGTCCTCCATTAAAACAAAAAAATCGTAGGCATTTAGTTCACAGTAAACTCTAGCCAATGTGTGATATGCTCACCAGGATGCAAGGGAGAACGTACCAAACAGGGACACAGTCCATTTACAGTGAGCGGAATGACGCAGAAATCAACTTTAGCTTAGCTGTCTGAGGGACACTCCTGTTTTATTGACACTGAGTTCTACATTGTAAGTCAGTTTGGTTAAGACTGTCTGCTAAATGCATATAGCACTAAAGCTATACCGATTCTTCCAACACTGATCTCCCAGTGCTCGCACAGCACCTCACCTCCTGCCGGAACTCCACAGACTCTACCCCTTTCCCAGACGTCTTCACTAGGGACATTTTCACCCACGTGCGGAACCCTCCGGAGAATGTCCACATGGAGTAGTTCATCTCACAGTCCTGCATGAAGCTTGCTTTCTCCCTACTAAGGAGTCAGGGGGTTAACACAACAGGTAGGGGACAGAAATAACACTCTAATAGCAAAGTTTTACTTTAAGCAGATTAATGTACTCAGTGGAAGCTGCATGTTGGTGGTGCATTGAGTTTCTTATGCTGGATAACCTCAAACCACTATGCATCATGAATATATTACCAGTACTTCAAAATAGCCTGTATGAGTCACTACCACTATCTTCCATGTGATTTCATGCAATTAGCATGTATAAAATCAATAGAAATGTGAATATAAAATGATCCTATGCATTATTGAAGTGTACACAAAGCAATATATTTAAATATATAAGGCACATGTGTGTAAATTAAAATGGATTACTTTTAATAATTTTAGATTGTGTTGCCTCTCAGCATCTAGAGTCTGAGTACCTGTTGACCAGGTCACTGAATCTGGAGAAAAGCATGTAGCTGATTGCACTGAAATCCTCCCGAGTCTCATTCTGACTCAACTGCAGGAAAATCAGCTCTCGGTTCCTGACATCTGTTGGGCCCTGGACCACCAAAGCCTTCCTCTGTGGAGGGGAAAGAGGTGAACATGTCCCAGAATGCAATGGAAGGAAGAATGTGGCCATTCATTCTTTCAGAACAAATTTGCTACAGTATACTGAACCCCGCACATTTTACTGACGATTCTGTCCTTGGTAATGAACATTTAACACTACCGGATGTCCAACTTAAAAGAAGACCCCTTTTCCGAACCTAAACGGTTTCTCCGTCATTTACAATAAAATATAAGTGCATCATTGACACTGAATGATAGAGACCCACAAACACGTTGTATTATCTTATTCTTAAAAAAAAACTGTTTAACTGTGCGAATACCTGATGTCGTTAGAGTAGGGAGCATTGTAGGCACTCACCGTGGTGTGGTTTGAGTAGGGGGCTGTGTAGGTGACTTCCTCTGTCACACAGTCCCCTATCTCTTGTTGCTCTGGTGGCATCAGGGGTCGGATGTGATCGTGGTGGTGATGCTTACAGCTCAACAGCTGTGCCTTCCCAAGGTACAGAGAAATGCCTATTTAGGATCAACACATACAAATTTGATTACAAAATAGGGAGAGGTCAACCGCAGTTTTTCAAACCACATCACTTACTGGCCATTCACACAATAAGAGATACAATAAACCTGCGGAGCCAAATGCTAATCCGCATCACTGAACTGTGCTACTACCTCTAAACTCCCTTCAGCTGACTGACAAGCTTTGGTCATGTTATCCAATTTGCTGCACTACTGTAACATCTGCTGCGGGTTTCAAACCATGGCCCTCGCTAGACACTGTACAAGAATTTTGATTACTTTTATCAATGCATTTGTTCATGCTTTTATTTGTGTACTTGTATGTTGTTGTTGCTGTTAAAGGGAAATTATAAATTCCTTCTCAGGCAACTCACCTGCAGGCTCAAAGTAGTCCACCTCTTTGTAGGTGACAGACATTACTGGGCGGTTCAGTTTCTCCAAGAAGTCTGTGATGGTCTGATAGGCCAGGAAGACAGCCCCAGTGGTCAACATCAGGTAGATGAACATCAGTATAGTGGAGAAAACATTCTTTAGGCAGGCTTTGTCAAACCCAATTAGGGGGTAACCGGCCACAGCATGATCCTCCTTTTCTGAACCAAAAATAAATACTTTAACAGTCACAACTCAGCAGGAATGAAAATAGTAGTCTGAGCCATGTCAGGTCTTACTTGAAGCAGGTGTGTCTACTTTGTTGCAGTAGTTGAGGATTCAGGTGCAAAAAAGTGGGTAGATTCACCATGGAGACAACCAATGACTAAGTATGAATCAATCATACAACTTTTCTGTCCATGTTAAGGCACAATGATTGGTTCACTTCAGCGAGTCACTAGTGACTGCCACAAGGCAGCTCCTCCCATTCTGCAGTCCACCATTCACCCATCACTGGGGAAAGCCTGAAAAGGTGGCTCCAGCTCTTTACTCTCAACTACCTTCAGTAAGATCCAGAATGGCCCAATCTGCTGCGCACTGGGAGTGCTTGAACCTCATCATAGATATTAATACTGCCATCAATGCATTAAAATGTCACTTCTGCAACTGTGAATAAACTAAATTTGGATTTTTTTCCCTCCCAATAATAGTTTTTTCTCCAACTCCCCTCCTGTGAATTCATTCTGACTGAAGCCTCGATTTACAATAGGTAGGATAGAGGTTATCAGCCTTTAAACCCATAAAAATCACACAAATGCAATTTCCACATACATGTACATATAAAACATTTTACACCAAGTGTGTTTCCAGCTCAAAGTCTACCAGCAACTAAAATGGCTAACACCCAAAACAACAGCAGAAAAAAGACTGAGGCAGCACTGCATTCATAAACACAAGAGACTTCTCACTTTTTAGAACAAAAGAAAGTTTGATCATGGAAGAGGTCATTTAGCAAATACTTTAGAAAGAAATGAGGGGTAGGGAACCAGGGGTAAGTGGTCAGATTAAATAGGCCTCAGTGTTTTTCCATTTAATTAAATGTACACTTTCGCTCAATGTAAGAATGGCTTTGAAGCGGGACCATGCACTTTATTTTCCCTGAGCAAGGTATCTTTTCTCAAAGATCTTCAAGTTTCACAACTTTACAAGCAGTTATATCCTTCTCATCTCACTGATGAAGGCAAGCAGGTATGGGCTTGGTTAGTACTTATGGGAAACCTGCTGGAAGAGGTTGAGGGCCAAAAGGGGGCATTCCTCCCTTTGGACCCAACAGAATTTCAATTCCCCCGCAAAGTGACGGGGACACTGTGCTGTAGAAGGTGTTGTCCTTCAGATGAGATGTTAAACCGAGGTCCTGATTCACTGCGGTCATTAAAGATCCCATGGCACTTTTCAAAAAGAGTAGGGGTGTTAATCCAGATATCCCGGCAAATTCCCACAAAAACTGGCTCCCTATATCTGACTGGCTGCACAATCCCTTGCATTCCTACCCACTTAGATTTTCCAGGTTGTCACCGAGTTCTCAGTTGACCTACTTGGTTAAATGAATTAAAAAATAAACAACTGGTAAATGACAAAGCAGAAGTCAGTGTGACAGGGGATACCTTATCTTTACAACTATCTTCCCCATTTGCAGACAAGTGTAGCAGAGCATAGGCAGATCTTTAATTATTTATTTATTTATTTTTAAACAAGCAGAAAATAAAAGTCAACCAACTCATTCAGGTTTCAAGATGAGTCTTGAGTCACTGCATTTCTGAAGCAAGTCCAATCAATCAGTGTGTTGAACCTCAAGTCATTTAAGTCAAGTCTGTTAAATCAAAGGTCATCAAATCCTTAGTAACACAATTTCACTTCAAAAAAATAACCTGGTGATCAGAACCTTGTAAAGTCACTAGCAGGAGGTGAATAACCCAATTTGAGATGGCCAGTACCTGGCAAAGCACTAATGTCAGGTGGCCAATACCTTCAAAACCATCTTTGGATTCATCAGGATCCAGCTTGTCCAGTCCATCCTCCTGACACAGGTCTGGAATTTCTTCACCCTCACCATCACTAAACTGAGCCAAATAATATAGATAAGACAAATAAAAAAGACAAATTCAGAGTTTTAGAGATGGGTTTCCCAACAAACGACGAATGGGACGGAACATTGGAACATCTTAGAGCCTACTCTAGGCTACTCCAACACAGCAGAAATTATCACAATTATGTCGGACAACAACAGTCAAACAAACTTTCGATTCATAGCCTATAGGATAGTGTTTGTGAGAAATTTAAAATAGCGCATCATTTCCCAGAGGCAACGAGTTTAGGCTAACCTAAAATTAAAATGTTTAGATAGCTGACACAGCATTTAACTAAGCCTCAACAAATACATAATAATAAAAGACAAGTAACGTTAGACTAGGCTACGTGTGTACGATTGACATAGGATTCCCCCGGGCTGGGATAAGATGGGACCCCTCACATGACCACCACCATTCATCTCGTGCTCTGATATAGGACACCATTTCCTTAAGTCGGGAAGAAAAATAGGCTACACAACAGCCCGGTTTTTGTCGAGTTAAATAGTTAACGTTAGCCGCTTGAAGTAGATTCGTAAAAAATGGTTACAGTTAAAACCAGAAACACGTTAGCCTACATATCTTTGCTACATTCAGGCTAAAGAAAATACAAAAGTAACGTTAGCCTACATGATATCATCGCTACTGTGGCATTAATATTAGCCTATTTAACAAGCTCCAAAACCTACCTCTTGGTAAGACTGGGAGGTGTCTCTTCGTAGCATTCCCATACACACTTAGCCTACTTCAGCTCTGGAAAAAGTTCACAGTTGCTCCACTATAGCCTACCTACGGAAATTTACGCAGCGCCAACACTTTGTTTTCATATCGCTACTGTGACATTACTATGGCATTTGATATCGCTACTGTGGCATTAACATTAGCCTATTTAACCAGCTCCAAAACCTACCTCTGGGTAGGACTGGGAGGTGTCTCTTCGTAGCATTCCCATACACACTTATTTCAGCTCTGGAAAAAGTTCAGACAGTTGCGATGCACCCTCCTTTCCTCCACTACCACCTCCTCTCCTCCATGCCCCGGAAACGGTTCTTTGTGTTTTAATCTAATGTTGCTGATTACATCTTAATTAGGCTACGTATTAATGGTTCCATATTAATGTCTCGACGCAAACCGCAATTTCAGGTACACTGTATACTGTACATGCAAATACTTGTACTCAAAACGTTCAGGTACACTGTATACTGTACATGCAAATACTTGTACTCAAATTAACGTTCAGGCAGTTTTACATACTTCCTGGTAGGAGAGGAGTGGTGGGGGAGTGGAGGAAATGAGGTGGGTAGGCTAGTGAATATTGGGACGCACCCGAGGTAGGCTATTGTGCCGGAATTTCGTCACGTTCGACTGTGTCACGACGATAGCAGAAGCTCGCAGCCAACCCGAATTTAGAGTTTGTAAACTGACTTTAAAAATCCCAAAGCAGCCGCTAAAAAGCCAAACTTTCAGGTGCAATTTCCAATTTAGTTTTGCATGTTGCAACAAGACTTGCGCAGACTCAAGGTATAGCCCAGCAATTGCACGGAAACATAATGACTACATTTATATAGGATCAAGACAGACATGTTAAACCACAACAACACAGTCTCGCCATGATCTCAACTTCTTTGGGAATGCTCCAGCCGATCGCGTGACAGGTCACAAACTAATTTAGCAGCCACACGTTCCTTTTCACATTATTTTGTAAAAACAAACAAACAAAAAAACACATTCATGAAAGAGGCCCTGGGGCTTAGGGTTGGACCAGCTCAGAAAATGCTTCATGCTACTTTCAACAAACAGGTTTACTAGCTACAAATGTCAATTTGATACTCCCAGAGTGTAGAATATAAAGAACGCCACGCAACACTGCGTTACAAAAATAAAGCTTCATTTTTGTAACGCAGTGTTGTGTGGAGTTCTTTATATTCTATATTCTACAGACATTTTTTATTCTCCACTGCACCTGCCACAGGACTAGACAGGTGTGCAGAGTTTCTCTATCCTGATACTCCCAGAGTGGCCTACCACCTGGGTCTGGGTAATCTTGTTATGGTTGGGATTAAAATAGCCTAGCAAGTAGGCCTATATGCATAAACGGCGACACTTTCCCCATTTATTTCCTTTGAAGGAGCTATATGTAACAAATGTACTGTACTAAATCATAAAATGACCATGATATGTCATCAGAGATTAAGGAAACATGCTAAGTCGAAATACTGGCTTCTACGGCAGCTACAGCCAGTAGCTATGTTCTCCTTTGAAACTTCCATTCCGGGTCGGAACATCTGTATTTGTTTTGGCCTGTGTGATTCACTATTCTCCGAGTTGACTCCGAGTCCACTGCCCATTATGAACAACCAGGTGTACTCCGGCACTCCGACAGCCGATTTACGAATGCCTAAGATAAGTTTAACATTGTTTCCATTTAGCTAGCTAGCTAAAGATTTATATATATATATATATATATATATATATATATATATATATATATATATATATATATATATATATATATATATAGCCTATATAGTTACTCGCTAAACATACCGTAACGTTAGCTTATATCTGTGTGACCGTAAACATAGCCAGCCATGCATCTAGCTAACATTGACAGTTATAAAAAAATCCACATGAGCTGGTTTATAATTTGCAAACAATAAATAATAAACAAATTGCAAACGTATACATTAGCTGATCAACTTACAGTGTAGGACTCGTCGTCGCTTGTCATTGTCAAAATAGAATAAGGCTCGTCTCAAAATATAATGTTGCGCTCGGCTCGTCTTGCGCTCGTGTTCGTTCAGTGTCTCGACTCTCTCCAATATTGTGAATTTGGATTGCAGTACCCATTTTAAACGCTCGGTGTCAATGTATAGCTCCTTTAAATGTCAATGCAGTCTGTGTCATTATTCCATGTACCCATTTATGTAGCCTAGTAGTTTGCAAATATGCTGTCTCTAAAAAAAATCCTATCTGTTTTGGCCACTGTGATGCTGATTAATTTCTTATTTAACAGTGATGAAGTAACCTGAGGTTACTGCAATTGATCAATTTCATAATCATCGAGCAGTAGCCTTCACCATATTGTAATTTTGTATGTGAACAGCCTACAATTTGAAATTGTTTCACTTCACTTTGGGAATAACAAGACCCGTAAATCACACATCATTGTTTCCAAAGCATAACTGATTTGATCAACAATTCACCGTTGAATGGATGCATACATTCTGCGTCAAAGGTCCGTAGTAGCCTACAAACATTGACGTAATCACAGAAAGTGTGGCCTCCAATCGCAAACCTTAGAAACATGTATAATCACGTGACTGCAAAAAATGAAAAAAATATGGACAGTGAATGCCTTTTATCCAGGAGTAGGCTAACGTTACCTTTAATCTCGTACGACTGCTGGCTATCAGAATTGGCGTTTATTAGCCTTCGGGTTGGAGTCCTTCAATAATTAAAGCAGTCCGAACAGGAAGTCAGACTATTTGCCTCCTTAATTCACGAGCACGGCAGTTTAAACGCTGTGGCGAACCACTGATCTTCATGTTTTTAAATGAAAGTATCATAATTAGCGGTGCTTGCTTTTAGCCCATCTTGGTGGTATTTAGGTTAGTGGAATTGAACAGCGATTGCTTGCTCTGAACTGATAGATAACTCGCGAAGAAGCAGCCTAGTTTTGAAGCCAAGTGAAATAAATAAATAAAAAAAGGTTTACAATGTCAGCGCTGAAAGTTGGTTTAACTCTAGTTCTTGTCTACGTTTTGGATTGCTCAGCAGACCAGGTTAAATTGAAATACAAACCCGCTGTTAAACCAGTTAGATTGTTCACCGATGAAGATTTATCAAAGTACAATGGACATCAGGTAGGCTAAAAGTTATGTTAAAAGAGTTCGTTGCTATGCTACATTGTAGCCAAACAATAAGCTGCCGTTTCATTTTGCTTTAATGTTGTGACATATCCTACCTTAGCAGTTTAATAGACAAGTTGGCTAAAGCATGACAGGCTGTATGGAATATTAAACGCTTGCATTTTTTTTAGGACTGTACATTTAGATAGCTAGGCTACGGTATCGCATGAGGCGCCTCTAGCGACATCCTTACTCTAGCTACCTTGCATAGGCTAGGCTACACTATCATAGCAGCCTATACAATTCAAAATTGGCATATAGGCTAGCCTAAAGATATCCCAAATGCTTGCACACGACACGTGTTTCATGCGAAGTATTCACTTCGCTGTCTTAAAAATTAAATGTTACAGCATAAATTATATTGAACTCATTATAAACTAGACCTGTTCATTGTAAAGGATTAAAATTAAATGTTGTAAACCTTATGGAAATGTAATGGGCTATACTGCAGTATATTTTAAATATATTGTGAAGATAATTTTGATATATTTACAATACTGCAGTATATTCTTTTTCCATAAGGGAAAAGATTCAGATTAAATGTTTACGAATAAGTATGTAAGTATGTACCTTCCTCTATTACAGGAAGGGTTGCCTATTTACATGGCAGTGAAAGGAGTGGTGTTTGATGTCACAAAGGGGAAAGGTAATTGGTGATCACTCTTTTCTATATATTATTCCTTTACTTATCTCCCCACCTTACTTTTCTCCTCAGCTTGGAATCCTAAACTATACATTATTTGTAGACTCGCCCCATTGCTGGATCATCTTTGATCATTTCAGGAGAATGCAGTCTAGCATGCATGTGGCATGTCCTCTAAAGTGCATGCAACCAGCTGGTGCTTTTTTCTCTCCAGTGCATGAGCTAAACTGCATGAGTCATACAGCTCCTGCAACAGTTTCTTCCTGCGACTCATATGCAGCTGTGGTATGAAGCATAGATGCGCAATCGGAAAATAATTTGTGCAATTAGAAGGGGGGACCGTGTCAATTGGAATCCTTCTTGAGTGACCCCATGGCTAAATGTCCATTGTACCATGGGACTCCCAGCCATAGGCAGCATTGATTTCTGAACCAACTGAAGTCCAACTTGATTGTGCAAACAAAGTCATTACTTATCATGGTTTTAAAATTTATGACAAGAGTGTAAGTTACATAAATAACCCAACAAATGTATCCAAAGTTAAATGTATGAACAGTTGTGCTTAAAATACATACCATATGTTCAAATCTCTTTCTGCTGGAGGGCTGAAATCATGTTCAAATTCCTGATGTCAGAAATGAAATATTTAAATAAAACATACCTGAAATGGGCAGATGGACCTCCCATTGTCTCAGAAAAAGTTTGTTAATTAGTAAAGGTTCATTAAACCTTTATTGCTGCCAAACTGTTCAGGTGCAGGGGTGTCCTTGTCTTTTATTTTACAAACATCACATCTCAGAAGTGCATATAATGGCACACTGCTTATCCCCCAGAGTTCTATGGTAAAGATGCCTCTTACAATGCATTGGTCGGGAGAGACAGCACAAGAGCCGTTGCCAAAATGTCCCTGGATCCTGAAGACCTAACACATGACACTGTAAGACAGGTCCCTCTCACACAAATACACACACACACACACACACACACACATTTTGCTTATCAATGTATTGAAATTACTGCATGTGCATAGCATACAAAAATGTTAACGATTGTGACTTTTATTACTTATGTTTCATATTTTGACATGTTACCAGTCTCTGTAGCTGGATTCTGTTCATAATAAAGCAAGTTTATGAGAGTAACATGCTCAGCAGCAGTGTTAACAGGCTCAGCTCCTTGAACCATGAAGCTGAAGTACATGTATGTCACACTGGTCTGTTAAAATCCTCACTGTCAATAAAGATGCATTTAGTTACCATTGAATCCATGTAACAAATGCTTTTATCCAGACTGACTGACCATGCATTGGTCTTTTTTTTTTGCATGCAATTGCAATTCGTGATAATGTGGCATTTCTGTATGCGGTTACTCTATTAGAGTAGTCTAGCAAGCCAGGAAATTTGCTCATGCACATGTACATGTGTGTGCTCATGCTCAGCTTCTCTCTTGCTGGCCCTCAAAGCTGTCTACTTGCGCTACTTCACTCTCTGAGAGAATGAATGAATCTGAGCGGTGCAGGCATGATTATGTGCCCTGGACTAATAATTCCGCCCGCTCAACTTTGTGCACTGGTAATGCTGCCACTGAACAGCACTACCACCCCAATTGACACTAACATGGCATCCTTTTAAAATATTTTTAAAAGTGGTGTACTACAGCTTCTTGGTTATGAATTCTTAGTTATCTTGATGTTGGGTGTTTAAGCCAGTGGCTTTTCTGTCAATTGATGCAGTTCCTGTATTCTCATTCACTGTAGTTATTAGTGTTTTGCATTGTTATCTGAGCAGCAGGCCATTGCGTCTTATTCTTTGTAGTTCTGCCAGGATAAGTCTGTCTGACAAATATATAAATAATAATATTAACTATTTGTATAGCACTTTTTTACAAACAATGCTTACAAAGTGCTTTACGAGAAAGGAAAATTAATAAACTAGAAAAAACAATAACGTAGATAAATGGATAAAACACAGTATTCAAAATTACCAACGAGACTAAAGTAAACTTTTTGAATTTTGACAGCAAAATGGCCATGTGGTAAACGCCCAGTAAGTCATTTTTTCTATTTTAGAATGAATATATAAACAAAATAACAGTTAAAATAGACAGTAATAATAAAAAATAAATAAAAGCAATAAAAACACAGTGCTAATAAGAGCAGTGAGAGAACAGGGCAGATGTACTACTTTAAAGCCAATTTAAATAAGTGTTTTTATGTTCTTTTTAAAAGTGCTAATTGATTCTGTGTCTCTCAGGTTTTCTGGCAGTGAGTATATAAAAAAAATATTAATGTAGCTCACTACACTGCCTGGCCAAAAAAAAAAGTCGCTGTTGCACCCATCATGCATAGTACCCACTGTACAAGCCTCTGGAGGCAATGTTATGATCTGGGGTTGCTTTAATTGGTCAGGTCTAGGCTCAGCAACATTATGCAGCAATAAAATGAAGTCAGCTGAGTTACTGAATGACCAGGTTATCCCATCAATGGGCATATTCCAGGACGACAATGCAAAGATTCATCGGGCTCAAATTGTGAAAGAGTGGTTCAGGGAGCATGAGGAATAATTTTCACACATGAAGTGGTCACCAGAGTCCTGACCTTAACCCCATTGAAAGTATTTGGGATGTGCTGGAGAAGACTTTACGGAGTGGTTCGACTCTCCCGTCGTCATATATAAGATCTCGGCCAAAAATGAATGCAACTCTGGGCGGAAATAAATGTTGTGACGTTGCATAAGGTTGTCAAAACAATGCCACGACAACTGCGCGCTGTAATCAAAGCTAAAGGCGGTCCAACGAAATATTAGAGTGTGCGACTTTTTCTTTTGGCCAGGCAGTGTACATCAATATCATTGATATTTTGAATGTTAATCATAATATTTTGAATGTTTCCCCCTCTATTCCTGGCAGACAGGGCTAACAGAAGAGCAACTTGAGTCACTTGACAGTGTGTTCAGTGGAACGTACAAAGCCAAGTACCCAATCGTAGGCTACACGGCCAGACGCATCCTTAACCCAGATGGGAGTCCAAACGAGGATTTCCAGCCCGAAGACCAGCCCCAGTTCAGCATTAAAGATGAATTCTGATCATTCTCTCTTACCTTGAAGGAGGGGGGGGGGGGGGTGATTTAATATTGCTAGCCATGTGATCACCCCTTCTCACTGGCAGTAGGTTGTGTCTACAGTGTGTGCAGGCTTACTGTTAAGAGTTTGTTGCATAACTCCTGAATGGCAGGTATTTTTTAGTCCTCAAAGTCTCAAATGCTTCTACTCTTCCAAACGAAATTGAAGTTAATCACAATCAGTGATTCTTTGTGCTATGGTTACATTTCATTTGATGAGGTTATACAAACCACAATTCCATAAATGTTGGGACAGTGTATAAAATGTAAATAAAAACTGAAGGCAATGATTTGCAAATCCTTTTTGACCTGTATTCAATTAAAAACAGTACAAAGACAAGATATTTAATGTTTTAACTAATCAACATTGTTTTTTGTAAATATATGCTCATTCTAAATTTGATGCCTGCAACACGTCCCATAAAAGTTGGGACAGGTGCATGTTTACCATCACCTTTTCTTTTAACAACACTCAGTAATCTTTTGGGAACTGAGGACACTAATTGTTGTAGTTTTGAAAGTGGAATTTTTTTCCCATTCTTGCTTGATATAAGACTTCAGCTGCTCAACAGTCAGGGGTCTCCATTGTGGTATTTTGCGCTTCATAATGCGCCGCACATTTTCAATGGGAGACAGGTCTGGACTGCAGGCAGGCCTGTCTAGCACCCGCACTCTGACTACGAAGCCACACTGTTGTAACGTGCCGAATGTGTCTTGGAATTGTCTTGTTGAAATAAGCAGAGACGTCCCTGAAAAAGACGTCTAGATGGCAGCACATGTTGCTCCAAAATGCATATGTATCCTTCAGCGCAGTTATTATAGTCAAGTGAAACTGAACCCAAAATAAAAAAACAGTTAACTGAAATTAAAAAAATACTTTAAAAACTAAAACGAAACTAAAACTGTAATGTAGTGTTGCAAAACTAACTGAAATAAAATAAAAATGACCATTAATTAGTTTTAGTTTCTGATCCTCCTCCTGACTGTTGATAGCACAGAAATTTTTTGTTTGGATAATACGGATTGCATATAGTGTAATTTGAAACATTCAAAACCATTATCTATTTTTCTCTTCCCCCAACCCAACTTGACTGTTATTAAAGGCTATAGATACAGCTGCCCTCTAGTGTCTCATATGGAGATTGCATTTCATAACAACACAGCCGGAACTGGAAGCACGCAACCCTCAACTGGTTGCCAGATTGACTCGTTCAATCTGCATTTTGCGTAGGCTACATAACGTTACTTCATCTGAGTGTGAACAGTGGAGTAGAGACAGAATCAATCTCCATAAAAATGTTATATCTATAGCCTTGACTGAAATAAAAACTAAAATCCGTTGAAAAACTAAACTAAAATTGATTGAAAAACTAAAATAAAACTATAAACACACTGAAAACTGCGTTGAGAAACGTTGTTCTTGTGTTGGACTATTCGCTCACAGTTTTTTGCAAAGTGGCGAACCTCGACCCATCCTTTCTCGTAAACGCCCGAGCCTTCGTGGATGCTCCTTTTATACCCAGTCATGATAGCATCACCTATTCGCCTGTTTACCTGTCAAATGAACATTCCACAACCAGTCTTATATTGCCCCTGTCCAACTTTTTTTGGAACGTGTTGCAGGCATCAAATTCGGAATTAGCGTATATTTACAAAAATCAATAAAGTTGATAAGGTAAAACATTAAATATATTTTATTTGTACTGTTTTCAATTAAATATAAAGAGAATTTACAAATCACTGCTTTTATTTGCATTTTACATACTGTCCCAACTTTTTTGGAATTGGGGTTTGTAAATTAATTCCGCACCTGTTGTATTGCACTGGCTATTACAGCTGTTATTTGTGATTCCTTGCATATGTGTGGTTATACATAGTGATCTATTTTACATTTCAGCATTTAGCTCTTTGCTGTTTGGTTACAACCTTTGAGTTAAACTATTTTAATTGAAGGTGGGAAAGTGGTAGGTAAACTGGGCGAGCCTCTGTGCTGAATGTGAGCACAACACTGGTATATCCACTTTGCCACTTATCATGGCATTTTTTGTAAACATTAATCATATTCCCTTTGAGCTTGTTGGATAATACTTTGTCTTTTCAGTAGCTGCAGCATGCTTCTGCACTGATTTGAACAGAGTAGTTACCAAAAATGTATATTCAAAAATAAATTTCATAGATTGTGAATGTCAATTTCCATGTGACACTTAATTTCTATGTATCCAAATATTTGAGCTGCGTGGTAAATCAATTCTATAAATTAACCTTTGTGGGTCATGTGATGTGTACTTAACTGAAAAACAATGAAAGTGAAATGACTTGCCCATCCCATTAAAAGCTTATTTTCTAGGTGTTGAATAGTTATCATATTTTTTGCCTGCTTGAGAGAATGTTTGAAGAAACTTGAAGAAACCCACCCCACTTATCTACTGAGTGATCTATACCACACTGTACTTCACATTACAGTCACTTAGCAAACATTGTTCTTCATAGTAAGTGGAGAACATCAGTGTTATGTGTTGTCTGAAATGATACCACATATAAACTCAGTGACCACTTTTTTAGGTACACCTATCTATTACCAGGTAGGACCCCCTTTTGCCTCCAGAACAGCTTGAATTCTTCTCAGCATGGACTCAATTTTCAAGATGCTAGAAAATTCCTTCAGATTTTTTGGTCAAACACTAATGCTGCGAACCTCCTGTTCTACCTCATCCCAAAGGTGCTCTATTGGAATGTGATCTGGGGACTGCAGAATTTCCCCAATAGTTACGGCAAAGGTGAAAGGCTATGGGTCAGATGTCGCCAGGAAGTGCATCCCACTACTAAACAAAACTATCCGTGCTTCCGTAGGCTACTTCCATGCTCCAGAGTGCGTACTCGGGAGCACAGGAGCATGGAAGTGGGCAGTTTGAGACATAGCCAATATATCTGTGAAACGGCGTCTAAATTTGGTTGAAAGAGAAAGCTGCACGCACACTGTTTCCAAAAAAAGACCAAAGTCAAAAATTTGCTTTAGCAGCAATTTATTCGCAAAAATCACATGGGGAAAATGGAAAAAAGTGCTCAGTGCATTCTCTATTTTCGATGCTTTTCCCTGCTCCACGCACCTGTTGCTAAAAGCAGTTTTTATTCTATGTTTGTCAAGCGCAGCAATTTCTCTGTTTGTTTAACCTAGGATGTAGCCAGGATATATCCAGGCAAAACCTGAGCTAACGTAGGGCTAAATTGAGCTAAATTCAGACGTTTATGTCAAAACCTCTCTTAATCTAGGTTAGATGGCGCGTCTTGGTCATTCTATGTCTGGTTGAACAGCAATAACATTAAACCTCTTCAACATGTCTGCATGCTGTAGCCTATATACAGGGCTATATACATATACAAAATATCAGAAACACCCTTGAAAAATGGCTTTAACTTTTAAGCGTCTAAACCACAATTACAAAAGCATCTACACAGGTGATTCCTATTAATTTGAATGCTAATTAGCAGCATGTGTCCTGCTTAAAAGAGGTCTAACCAGCAGCGCTTTGCTATAGGTAAGTCTCCAAAGCAAGATGAGGATAGTTCCAAAGGGGCCAAATAGTTGATGCCTGATTTGCATGTGCGTCGGTCACAAAAATGGCAAAATTATTTAAGGTGGCCCAGGGGGAACAGTGTAAAGAATTATGACAACATATGCCAAACACCAAAAAACATCATCAGCAAAAGAGAGCTGGGACAGACAGACACTTGGTAGGATAGTTGCTAATAACCACAGAACTACAGCTCTAAAAATCACCACAGAATTGAATCAATATCTGAACCAGACTCAACAAAAACGTTGTGACCTTCACAAAGCTGGTATTCATGGCAGGGCCGCCATTCGGAAACCATTTGTATCCAAGGCTAATTCACAAAGACGCATAACATGGTGAAAGGAATACAAAACCTGGACCCCTGAGCAATGGAGAAAAGTGATATGGTCTGATGAGTAATCTGTTACTATTTTTAATACATCTGGACAGGTTTATGTTTGGAGAAAGCCTAAGGAGGCATTCAATCCACAATGTCTGTTGCCAACTGTTAAGTATGGTAGTGGTTCTGTAATGGTATGGGCAGCCATTTCATCTGACTCATTGAGTCCAATGATTGCTCTCCATGGACGTGTAACGGCCAAACAATATGAAACCATTTAACAAGATCAGGTGCACCCTATGGTGCAAACACTGTTCCCTCATGATGTCCCCATATTCCAACATGATAACGCCCCCATACACACTGCTAAAAACATTAAAGAATGATTCCAAGAACACAAGGATGATGTCAAATGCCTTCCATGACCTGCACAATCACCAGATCTAAACATAATTTAACCTTTATGGGAAGTTCTGGAGCGCAGTGCAAACTAGATTTCCACCCCCTTCATCCCTCAAAGAACTGGAGATTGTCCTTCTTGAACAATTGGCCATTATCCCACTACACACAGTTCAGAAACTTTATGACAGCATTCCTAGAAAGATTGGAAATGTTTTGAAGGCAAAGGGTGGTCCTATTAGTTATTAGTTACTAGATATTCAGTTTTTGTAGGTGTTTCCGATATTTTGTCCCACTCCCTGTAGCTAGCCTATTGAGTGGAACATTCGCCGTTTGGAGGAGCAGGGCTATTCGGGTTAACGAGCAGGTGTAGCATGTCCTTTTTATACAGACTATGAGCCTGCTAGTAAAGTGGCCGCTGAGTTTAGGCCATACAGTAGGCTATTTTGAAAAAGCAGTGCGTGTTCGATATATTTTCTTGACGGGGGTCAAAAGCACAGTGGTGCTCAAGCTTGAACTATAATGGGCACTTAATGAAATTAATTCAAAGCACGAATATCAGCTCTTTTCCAAGGCTTTGCCGGGTGTCCATTCGTACATTCGTTTTCGCTAATGAATTCTGGAAAACTTTGCATCTCCCGCTCATAGGAAACTGGAACCCGCTATTTAGCCTATGCGCCGCTACACTCACTGGACTGTGGTGTGTATAGCGATTTAGCGAGCCGAGTTTGGAGCGCGTTCCTGCCAGACAGTGGTGACAAACAGGAAGCTGTAAACTCTTGTAATCTGGACTCAGCAGTGAACTGCGCTTTTACCCAAGGAACAGCATATTGCAGCTGCGCCAATTCTGCAGTGCTCCGAGTTTTTCTTCAGTTACATCGGCTGCTCCTCTGAGGTGAGCAAGTCATACCTAACGATATTTGAGAAATCGCACGTGCAAACTCGCGGTGCGATCCACCTGCGGTTGAGGCATAATCCTGTGCTTTGTTTTGCCCAGTTCGTGTTAACAGGTGCTTCAAGGACTATTGGGGATGGGGCTGCGTGTTGAAGGTTAGCTAAATTGATAGTTTGCTCGCAAGAAAGAAACTCATAGGCTACTACATTCACTTTTTCAGTGTCGGGATGAATTTTAACAAATAGTAGATTTTTATTTCATTTTCCTTATTTCTTATATTAAGAAAGTAGCTTACATATTGAACTTTAAAAGTTTATCAACTCCTTCAGGACGTACTGTTGGGGGAGGAACATGGTGAAAGGTAGATACTCAACAGCACCAGGATTGTTTCAAGAAAGTTAACTAGGCTATACAATGGCATTTTCATTCGATTCTGTATTTTATGTTAAGTTTTAAACATGCACTAATTTAACATTGTTGGTTTACATTATGTTATGTGTATTCTGCCATGCCGTAAATGACAAAGGGCTATAAATTATTTAAAACAAAGGTCAAGTACTCTTTCCTTGATGTACTGTGTGAAGCGAACACTGAAGATTTGTAAGCAAATGGAAAGGCTTTACATACCAAATAGTCACACTCCTACAGCAATATGTTAGCTTTTAGGGTGTAAATGTGAGAAAAATATGCTAAAAAAAACTTCATACTGCTTGGCCAGCGGCATATTTAAGAATTTTACACCTTTATGTCCGGTCAAGGGTCGGGTGTTTAGAGGTGCTGAGGTAAGTATTTACAGAGAAGGGTGGAGGCAGGGTGACCTTTACCTAATGGCAGGAGATGTATATTCAGACTTATCTTTCGATTCTCTTGGGCAAGGCTCATTTGGAATCTGGGGTAACACATCTATTAATGATTAATAAGACACAGTGCTGTACGTCAAAACTTGGCAGAAGCAGAGAGCCACGTTTATGGACAGGACAAGTCTGTGTTGTTGAGGGGAAGCACTTTTTCATTTCAGGGGATATTCCAACAAGAGAGTCCTGTTAGCTGGTTCCAGTCTTGACCTTGAAAAGGACACAACATGCCAAAACCTGTAAGTGCATTTAAGTTTTTTTGCCTTCAAGTTGGATATAAGATGTCTTGTCTGTTTCAGAGATGGATTTAGCCCCTCTGACATGCAGTTTTTGGCATTGTGATTGCAAGTGAATTGCCTAATTTAAAAATAATATGATATTATGCTGATTTAGCAGACACACCATCCGGACGATTGCAGAAGTCTATATCAGACATTAAGCTGATAATTTAACTTATACTTGTCAAAGAGAAATCTTCATTGGAAAATTTGTAATTTTGGTTTTTATATGTTAAAAATCTAGAATTTTGTTTTATTTATGAGGCTTCTCAAAGTTCAATTTTGCCACTGTATGTGTGCATGAGATCCAGTATGTATTTAACTGTATAAATGGATTGTGTTTTAAAAAGAAAAGGTGAAATGCCTAAAATGTGTTAAGTCAAATATATTTGGAGTGGTCCACATGGTTTGTGTAGTCCATGTGGTTTGCCTGGTCCATGCTTGGTGCCACATCTGTATGTGAAGGAGTCCAATCAAACTTGTTCTGTTTGTGCTTAACGATTTTATGTTGATACAGGGGAAAATGCAATATTGAACACATATTTATGACATTTTTAGGCTTTATTTCAATACAATATAGGGTTCTATTTCAAGAAGAGTATGAGTTAATGCAGTTTTCCCTGACTATTGCACAATGGTTTGAATAGAGTTTTATAGAGGCTCAAATATTCTATTAAACATGTAGGCTCAGACGTTTGAATGAAGTGATGTGCCATAATGCCAGCCACAGCTAAAATGGTCTCTTTGGTCAAGCCCTGTGAAATGAACTGCATGTGGGTGTGTAACAGTTTTGGTGTGATGTCATTGTTGTTGACCAAAGGAACAGCAAAGTATGTTTGTGCCTGTTGATTGGTCTCTATGGCACCATGTGAGGTGTGGTTATTGGACTTGTGCATTTTTCTTTGTGCCCAAACCCATTTCTGCCATTAAAAAAGCATTGCTTACTCAGAAGATTTCCAAAGAGGGTAAATCCAGCATGTGCATTGTGGAGCATTACAAATTAAAGGAATTACGGAAAAAGTTAGTGTCAAAATGTAAACATTTATTTTGCATCGGAGTGCTGTTAGCACTCATACAACAGGTACAGGTGGAACTGACCTTTGTTTAGAGTGCTCCTGCTGGCACTTGATTAGTCCTGCCTGGAAGTTCTTCAGAAGCAAGTCACACTTTCTTGATTCTCATTCCCTTGCTATCTGAGCAATCCCCATTTTTTCAAAGTTTTGCTGACAGAGACACACCTTCAATCCAGTTGTCATTTATTAATATGAATAACTGACGAGAATGTAATGGCTATTGCATGAAGGGAATGACGTTGCAAAATAATTACATGACGTGTAAGCTCTATGTGAAGCAAACACCACGGAAGTGGCTGACATAATTGAAAAAGATTTAGACTCCTCGAAAACGGTGTTGAATATATTCAACGTAAAATTATACAGTATTATTTTAAAGGACCTAAACTAGAGGGCATGCAATATGAAAAAGATTACTATGTCATATTTGTTCAAACCATTTCAAAGAGTTGAACTGGCTTCCCATTGAGCTTAGAATTTTGCAGTTAAAACTTGTTATGGTTTATAAGATTTTACACGGTCTCTGTCCAAATAATTTTTCAGGGTATTTTCATTTTATTACGGACACTCAAGCTTCCAATTTAAGAGAAGCTTGGGGAGAAGCACATTTCTGGTGCAGAAGAATGGAATAAAATCCCAATGAAATTAAATCAGCCCCAACTTTGAATAGTTTTAAGAAACAATTGGCTCCTGAGTAATATATTAGGGAATTTACTATTTTAGGACAACTTTTACTGTTGCAAATGTGTTATGTGCGATTTTATAATGTAATGAGTAGCCTCCGTGCCACACCTTTTTCCAGCCTGCCTCCCAGCCAAGTCTTCATGACTGCAATGGAAATAAGTCATGTGACTTTATTGTGATATCCTGATATATATCCATATGCATATTTGTGTATTGTATTTAAATTTATCAAATAAACTCAATCAACAAATCATCGACATCTGTATAAGACTGAAAATAAGCTGATAATGCTGATACTCATAACAAAAAGCATTGAATATAAATCAAGCTCATTTGTGATATTAGATATTGCATTCATCAAACCGAGTGGCCCGTTTTGGGCATCAGGCTATAATAAGGATATAGTAGCTCTACAAGGGTTAATCTTAAATGTTGTGATGAAAGATTAAGGCTGTTTGGGGGTAATTTTCAAAAGAATACAGTTAGTTACAAAAGTTAACCAGCAATTAACATTTACTGTGTGTGGTGTGTGAAGTTCTCACTCTGAGATCCCCATAGTCATTCACTGTGAAAGCCCCTCACACACACTGTCAAAAGCTTAAAATTAAACAGGGTGCTTCAGTACAGATCACCCTTTACACCTGGCTACACTTGTCTGGAACAATGGGTGAGCCACATCACCATATTTGGTAAAACAGTGAACCAATCAGTATTGCGCATTTATACACCATTTCTGAAGTCTCTTTAGCTGCAGAAGTTTGACTGAGGTTGTGCAGGTGGAAATTAGTTCAAGGTCATTTTCTCTCTGACACTTGGTAGTATTTTTGAATGCAGTAATAAATAGCTTACCAGGGCTTGCAACAGAAACGGTGACCACTGGAGTGCTCTACACCAGTGCTTGATGCTCTTTTAACTTAAGGCAACATTTCAAACCAACATGTGCTGAATGGAATACTCATCATTACACTTGTATGTGCTTAATCACTGGTGATGGGTGTTATGTGCTTAATCAGTGGTATGTAATGAAGGTTTTGGACAATTTCAGCATTTCTGAATGCCCCGTTGATCCAACGTAGCTTCTGTTGGCAAAGTGTAGATACGATAAACACGTTTTTTCTTCTCTTCCCTCTCTTTCAAGAGAGAGAGAACTTGTAGAAAGTGTAGATCTGCTGAACTATTTTTTTTACTTGCCTCCCAGCAGTAAAAAAAAGAAGATAAAGTTGCGGTTTATGATCCAGTTGCGTCGTCATTATTTCAGCAGTGTTCACATGGCAACACAACTTAACAGACTACTCATAAAGCATGCAGGTCTTTTTGTAGTTAAATATTTTACCTTACCTCAGGAACAGGCAGGCAGGCGAAAAAGAGCTCCTGATACTCTGTGGCAGTATCGGCTCTTCTGCTTATTTTGACCTCTTAAAATGTACTGATTAACCACAGCGGTGTGACTGGGATCCGGGGCAGGGATCACAAGCACCGAGGTGGCCCTGGGGCCCAAGATGAGACGTCAGCTGAACACAGATACCAGATACAGTGTTACATGTTGCTGTTCTCCAAGAACTAGAACCAGGGTCAATGCAATATGGTTCAGACTGTGACTGTGTCTTGGGGCGGGTGGGGGATTAGTAGCAGGCAGTGTTGGACTAATGCTCTGAGTATTTCTGTGTGTGTTTTTCAGGTTAATGTCCGCGTCACTACCATGGATGCAGAGCTGGAGTTCGCCATCCAGCCGAGCACTACTGGGAAACAGCTCTTTGACCAGGTCTGTCCCAGCAGTTGCAGTTGTATTGCTCATTAATCTTTTTAATCTTATCAAAATCTCATTCTGCGCCAGGAAAGGCTCCTTATCTGCACGTTTCATGGTCGGCCATTTCAGACGGATTCGTTTGCACCACTCTGACTGTTTAAAAACAGTCACTGTGCAAAGACCGGTATACACTATCCTGTCCATCTGCTGTAATGCTTTTAGATAGCTGCAGTAGACAGATTTGTCCTCACAATGGATGGACGGACAATGGATGGACGCCAAACATAAGTAAAATAAATAAAATAAAAGATTTATTTTTATTTTCTCATTGTTTCTGTCCTGTAGCAAACTGCTTCTGAAACATTCTTTAATCCCTTCAACTAAATGGGCAAACAAACTGCAATGATTTTCAGTTATTTTTGCTGAAGGATTCAAAACTCACTTATACTTTATCCTCAGTATAGATATTGGTGGTGTTTCATACTCTGGCGTCAACTTGCCTCACACAACTGCAGTGTTTTCCTATTTGGAACAGAGCTGAGATGTACCTGCCTTCTCTCTGCAGGTGTTGAGGACCGCAGGACTCCGGGAGACCTGGTACTTCGGCCTACAGTACACAGACAGCAGAGGATACCTCACCTGGCTGAAAAATGAGAAAAAGGTCAGGCTGAAATCGTTTTCACCTGTGATGGAACCTGATTTGATTTGTTAAGTTTATAAGCTGCCATGAGTGCAATGCCAAAGCAGACTAAACCAGGGGTCTCATTTATAATTGTGTGTATGTAAAAATGTAAATTAGATTAATTAATTTCATCCTAAATTATTTTCAGTCACTGGTGGATTGCTTTGTTGCTTTAGACAGCAAAGCAATCCAGCAGGTTAGCTGTAGCTCCAGCTGAGTTCTTTGTTCAGAGCTTCTATCTACAGTTTCTATCTCTGTGTTGTGCTATTATGTATTTAAGTTAATTTCATATTATTTATTGGCTTTATTTTAAGTAAACAGCCAATATGTGCTCTAAGAACACTCTCCTTCCTTCTTTTTCACAGGTGGTCTCCCAGGAGGTCAAGAAGGAGAGCCCACTCCAGTTTAAGTTCCGGGCAAAATTCTTCCCAGAGGACGTGTCAGAGGAGCTGATCCAAGAGGTCACTCAGCGCCTTTTCTTCCTACAAGTGAAGGAGGGTATTCTAGGAGATGAAGTCTACTGTCCTCCAGAGACAGCTGTGCTGCTCGCCTCCTACTCTGTCCAAGCCAAGTTTGGTGATTACAACAAAGACTCCCATAATTCTGGATACCTAAGCTCTGAGCGCCTGCTGCCCCAACGGTGAGTGGACCGAGGCTGAACTACGGTTGATTGTGAGAGCCTATGGTCAGACTACGGTTTGAAGGGCACCATGAATAATATTTGAAAAAGTGTGAAACTTTGAAGTTGAATAAGGGCACCCATTGAGCAAATAAATGTAGATAATGGCGATGACTGATAACACACTCTTCCTGTCTCCCTCTCTAGTGTTCTAGAGCAGCACAAACTCTCCAAAGAGCAGTGGGAAGAAAGGATTCAAATCTGGCATGTGGAACACCATGGTACACCCAAGTATGTCTGAGGGATAAATCCACCTTCTAGTACCACATTTAATTAAACATGGCGTACTATTCAAGTCAACCCCCTACTACAGGAGAGGGGGATTCCAATCCAGCAAGGCCGAGGTTGAGCTTTTCTTTCCGCCAGTTGCCCTGGCTCAATAAGTTAATACCTGTTCACTTGTATATTAGACCACAATAAAATATTTTACATCCGGACACAACAACAGTCTTCAGTCGTCACTCATTAGCTTATGAAGAAATGTAGCAAATGAAAAATCAAGCACATGATTGGGTTAATTACATAAACTCCTCAAAAAAAGTTTGGAAACGTTATTTCGGTCGATTATTCCTCCCCTTTAATAATACCAATTGGTATTGTATTTTATATCGTTGGAAAGCCTGATTAGTCACCTTTACAACGAGGTACAACTTGTAAGGATCATGCATTCGGGGAATGAGCAACACAGCTAACCGTGTGGGTAGCGGCCCAAAAAAATGTGCCAAAATCCCCTGCAATATTCTTCTGTTGGTATTCACTCTCGTTTTGATATTCAAGTGCTGGCAGGTGTATGCCAGTCACAGGTGTGTAAGCCTGCAATGACTGCCCTTCACCGTCAGGCCCGTTTGCGCTGGTGTCGACAGCACCGAGGGTGGAACCTAAGAATGTGGGGCAACGTCATGTTCAGTGATGAATCAAGGTTCTGTCTGCGGAAGCTGGATGGCAGGATCAAAGTATGGAGACGGCGTGGAGAACGCTATGCAGATTGCTGCACAGATCGCGTGACACCTTTCAATGGGGGCAGTGTCGTGGTGTGCGGCGGTATCTCTCTCACAGGCAAAACAGAACTTGTCATCATTGAAGGCAATCTCAATGCAGTGAGATATCGGAATGAGATTCTGGAGCCAGTGGCGATCCCATATCTCCAGAATCTGGGACCTAACTCGATCCTCCAGGATGACAACGCTCGCCCCCACAGAGCCAGGATCATCACAGAGTACCTCCAGAATTTGGGAGTGGAGAGGATGGAATGGCCTGCCGTGAGTCCAGACCTCAACCCAATTGAACACCTGTGGGATCAGCTTGGGCGTGCTGTACGTGCCAGAGTGACCAACGCAACCATGTTGGCTGACTTGCGGCAAATCCTGGTTGAGGAATGGGATGCCATCCCACAGCAGTGTGTGACCAGGCTGGTGACCAGCATGAGGAGGAGGTGCCAAGCTGTTGTGACTGCGTATGGATCTTCCACACGCTACTGAGGTCCCTGACAGTGTAAAATGAATAAAGTGTAAAAATGGCCAATATGTGTTGTTTTTTCCTTATTACTTTGGGAGAGTGCAATCATCCAATCCACCAAGCAACTCAAAACGAGAGTGAATACCAACAGAAGAATATTGCAGGGGATTTTGGCACATTTTTTTGGGCCGCTACCCACACGGTTAGCTGTGTTGCTCATTCCACGAATGCATGATCCTTACAAGTTGTACCTCGTTGTAAAGGTGACTAATCAGGCTTTCCAGCGATATAAAATAAAATACCAATTGGTATTATTAAAGGGAGGAATAATCGACCAAAATAACGTTTCCGAACTTTTTTTGAGGAGTTTAGTTAAGAGCAGAAATTGGGAAGAAATCCTGGAATAGATATGGCCCTTCTAGGCCACTCATGCCCTAGTACCACATTTAACTTTAACTAGTTGAATGTTTTACTGAACATGCCAGCATTCAATTTTAGCCAAAATGCTAGTGCCATATTTAACTAAACATAGCATCCCATTTAAGTTAACATTCTAGTACCATATTTCCCTTCAAGAACAACGTTGAGCCAAACATTCAAACGCAGAGCTCTGCTGTATTGGTACACTGAAGTGAAAATAAATTCTCTCCACTTTTGTTCTCAAAGATTCTGAGGTCACTTATCTTATACTGTTTGGAATTTAAATTAAATAATGTTTTCTCAAACAGGAATGACGCTATGTTGGAGTACCTGAAAATCGCTCAGGACCTGGAGATGTACGGAGTCAACTACGTTGACATCAAAAACAAGAAGGGAACGGAACTGTGGCTGGGAGTAGATGCTCTGGGCATCAATATCTATGAGAAAGATGACAGGTGACTGCATTAGAATACCCCCTCTAAATGAGAGAGGACAGGTCACTGTTTGAGGGCCCTGACTAGACCAGAAAGAGTCCCCTCATGAGACAGACATGCATTATATCACTGTTAACGCCACTGAGCAGGGCTTCCCAAGCCATTTAGTCTCAAGGCCCCCTAAAATGTACACTGGTTTTGGACCCCAAATACTACATCTACAAATTATACAGTTTGTTTAATTAGTTATAAATATAATTCATACAAATAATAATATTCATAAATGTATCTACTTTTCTCAGGCTGACTCCAAAGATTGGATTTCCTTGGAGCGAGATCGGGAACGTCTCGTACAAAGAGAAGAAGTTTGTCATTAAACCTATGGACAAGAAGGCACCAGTGAGTGTTCATATCTTCCTCTTAAGCAGCAGCTCCCACATTTGTGTCGGGACCATGGGAAGAACTGAGTCGAGTAGCAGATTGCTGACAAAACATGCGTTGTACCCCTTTGTAGTCATTCAAATGAATCAAAATGAAGACTGCATTGATATTTTGCCATAAAAACATAAAAAAGGAATTCCTATTTTAAACATATGTTAGGCTACTTTATAAGTGGTAGGCCACATAAAATGACATTCACACCAGCATTGCCCAGAACAGATAAATATACATAACAATGTAAAATATAGGAGGGAGAAGGGACGGGTGGTTTTTGTTTTTTTTTGCTTAACAAATATTTTAGAGGGGGTCCTGGTGAGGGTGCTGCAGAATCAAAATACCCATGTGGTATGTATTTATTTATTTAGGGGAAAAGGTGTGTGGTGTTGAATGGCTGCAGTGTAGTCTATTAGTATTCTACAACAGTTTCAAACCCTGTTGTATAATGATTGTATAATGAATGGGATAAGGAATTAAAGATAGTTTGTACAGAAATAAGCACCCATGAACAGATTTCTATCATGCATTAAACAACTGAACTTGGAAATATGACATGCTGTAAGTATACAGAAATATTTACACACATGGTACATAGGAATGTGGCTATGCCATGTGGTCATCTGAAATGGACAATACAATAGGATGGACAATGTTTATGACTGGGGTCCTCATACTCTAAATGCTATAGAGTTCTGGCATTCTTTTATAATCATTATTTATTTGTAATTTATTGTAGGCATGTAACTGGTGCTTTTATCCAGACAAACTTACATTCTTACGTGCTCTTTACATAAAATCAATTCATACAGTTGGATATTTACTGAAGCAATTCAGGTTCAGTATCTTGCTCAATGTTAAGTACCTTGTAGTCGCTGTCCCCACCTGGAACACAGACTGCAGCCTTGGACTTACAACCCCAGTTTCCTAACCATTATACTACACTGCCGCTTCATAAAACTTATTAATAGACCTCATAGCAGTTTGCGTTAGTTCAATTGCTTTAACTGATGGTTTAATGACAGGGAATTTAGCCAGCTCATTATAATAGTGTATTGTTACGTTATTATATCAGTAATGCATTATGTGAAATAATGTGTAAGCTTTCTTTCTCATGTAGGTACCTGTTATTTTAAAAAAGGTTTTAAGAAACCATTATTTCAGTATGACTCATTTAGCTCCATATACCCCCAATCAAGACACTAGTTTCAGCCTCACTATAAAACTAGTTATTTATGGCAACT
Source organism: Synaphobranchus kaupii (assembly GCA_029718625.1). Classification (NCBI taxonomy): domain Eukaryota; kingdom Metazoa; phylum Chordata; class Actinopteri; order Anguilliformes; family Synaphobranchidae; genus Synaphobranchus; species Synaphobranchus kaupii. The sequence goes on along the minus strand of CM056390.1, from coordinate 28,703,485 downwards.
AGCAATATTAAAGGGATAGTTCGGAATTTTGGACATAATGTCTCAATTACGACTTACCCATGATGTAGTTGATTGATGGAAACCATTTTCAGCTAATTCCATGCTGTCCCTTCTTTTGGACATACACATGTTGTTAATGCTAGCGCAACTCTAAGGTAACCAGTAGCATCCACTACCAAACGCACTTAAACACTCCACAGTGCACCCAAAGCAAATAAAATATTTAGGCTACCACTTATAGAGCAGGCCAACTTTTTTTTGATCTGTTATTGTGTGTATGGTATAAGTAAACGAGTAATGTGGTGATGTGGTTTCTCTCTTACTCAAGACAGTGTGGTCATTAAAATTCTTGTGTTTATAGTATAATACACCTCCAGGTTACCCTTCACGCAAATGCCTTTTTCCCTCCCTTTTATCGCCCTTAGGACTTTGTGTTCTATGCCCCTCTGCCGCGCATTAATAGTCGCATCTTAGCACTGTGTAAGGGGAACCATGACCTGTACCTGCGCCGCCGTAAGCCTGACACCATCGAGGTGCAGCAGATGAAGGCCCAGGCCCGTGAGGAGAAGCACCAGAGGCAGATGGAGAGGTGAGGGACCAGCGCTTAGCGAGCCCCATCTGTGCGTGCGCTTGTTTGCATCTGGGGGTCTGTGTGCGTGCGTGCGTGCGTGCGTGCAAAGATAATATTGGTGAAGAGAGCATTAGTGATGCATGTGGGGAGGGAGAGAACGTGAGCACTGCACTGCTGTTGTACCCAAGGTATTTATTGCTTGAGTAAATACCCAAATTGCTTGAGTAAATATCCAGCTGTATAAATGATAGTGTGTTAAAATGTAAACCGTATATGTCGGTCTGGATAAGAGTGTCTGCTAAATGTCTAAATGTTAATGCAAATGGTGCATCGTGTTGCGCTAAGGCCAACTGTCCCTACTGCGCAGAGCTCTGCTGGACAGTGAGAAGAAGAAACGAGAAGCTATGGAAAGGGAGAAGGACGAAATGGAAAGAGAGAAGCAGGAGCTGATGACGAGGCTGTACCAGTTTGAAGAGCAGACAAAGAAGGCGGAGAAAGGTGGGGGAAGCGGGTTTCTGCCTGTGTGAGAGCTGCAGTCCTCACAGCATCTGTTTCTGCGTGTGTGAGCTGCAGTCCTCACAGCTTGTGTTTCTGCATACAGTACCAGTCAAAGGTTTGGACACACCTACTCATAGAAGGTTTTTTTCCGTTATTTTTACTGTTTTCCACATTTTGGAATAGTAAAGACATCAAAACTATGAGATAACACAAATTTAATTATGCAAAGACCAAAAAAGTGTTAAACAAATTAAAAAAAAGTCATATATTTTAGATTCTTCAAAGTAGCCACCCTTTCCCTTGATAACAGCCTTGCACATTCTTGCCATTCTCTCAAACAACTTCTGTGGTAAACAGGTATTCCACAGTAAACAGGTGATGCCATCATGACTCTATATAAAATGATATCAAAAGACTCCTGATATCTTATTTCCAGGTACTCTTCAAGCGATACTATAACCTCTGCATTTGAATGGATCTCTATGGGAATTGGGGGGTGGGACTAGATTTAGCTTTAAATTACACTGGAACAGTGTGGAACACATGGTTGGCTAAATGGCTCTAAGTCATCAAGGGTTTGACGTATCAAACAAGCCTTAAATCATCACTCTGCTGCCTTTTTTTAAATTTGTTTAACACTTTTTTGGTCTTTGCATAATTTAATTTGTATCATCTCATAGTTTTGATGTCTTTACTATTCCAAAATGTGGAAAACAGTAAAAATAATGGGGAAAAAAACTTCTATGAGTAGGTGTATCCAAACATTTGACTGGTACTGTATGTGAGAGCTTCAGTCCTCACAGCGTCTGTTTCTGCATGTGTGAGAGCTGCAGTCCTCAGTGTCTGTGTTTCTACACGTGTGAGAGCTTCAGTCCTCACAGCGTCTGTGTTTCTGCACGTGTGAGAGCTGGAGTCCTCAGTGTTCGTGTTTCTGCACGTGTGAGAACTGCAGTACTCACAGCGTTTCTGTTTCTGCATGTGCGAGAGCTGCAGTCCTCTGTTTTTACGCATGTGAGAGTTTGTCCTCACAGCTTCTGTGTTTCTGCACATGTGAGAGCTTCAGTCCTCACAGCATCTGTGTTTCTACACGTGTGAGAGCTTCAGTCCTCACAGCATCTGTGTTTCTACACGTGTGAGAGCTTCAGTCCTCACAGCGTCTCTGTTTCTGCACGTGTGAGAGCTTCAGTCCTCACAGCATCTGTGTGTGAGAGCTTCAGTCCTCACAGCATCTGTGTTTCTACACGTGTGAGAGCTTCAGTCCTCACAGCATCTGTGTTTCTACACGTGTGAGAGCTTCAGTCCTCACAGTATCTGTTTCTGCATGTGTGAGAGGTGCTGGAGTCCTCGTAGCATCTGTGTTTCTGCACGTGAGAGCTGCAGTCCTCACAGCGTCTGTGTTTCTGCACGTGTGAGAGCTGCAGTCCTCACAGCGTCTGTGTTTCTGAACGTGTGAGAGCTGCAGTCCTCACAGCGTCTGTGTTTCTGCACGTGTGAGAGCTGCAATCCTCACAGTGTATGTGTTTCTGCATGTTTGAGAGCTGGAATCCTCACAGTATATGTGTTTCTGCACGTGTGAGAGCTGCAGTCCTCACAGTGTCTGTGTTTCTGCACGTGTGAGAGCTGCAGTCCTCACAGTGTCTGTGTTTCTGCATGTTTGAGAGCTGGAGTCCTCACAGTGTATGTGTTTCTGCATGTGTGAGAGCTGGAGTCCTCACAGCGTCTGTGTTTCTGCATGTGAGAGAGCAGCAATGATGACCGTGTCTGTGTCTCAGACCTGCGGGAGCAGATGGAGAGGGCCCTGCAGCTGGAGCAGGAGAGAAGGAGGGTGGAGCAGGAGGCAGCAAGGCTGGAGGCAGAGCGCTATGCTGCTCTGAAGGCTAAAGAAGAGCTGGAGAGGCAGGCAGAGGACCAGATCAAGAGTCAGGAGCATCTGGTAAGAAGCAGAGGAGCTGTGATGCAGAAGAACCCTTACAGAGATGGTCCCCGAGCTGCACTGTAGAGCTGCAAGCTTAGCCGGTCACCCCACAATCAAATTTAACTCATGGTAGAAGGACTAGGCCATCCTGCCTTGTGTGCTCTCATATATTTTATTCACAAGCTTTTTATAATAAATTTTTGTTGACACTGGAGCTGTGACCCTGTGTAGCCATGTGCCATGTTCAAGGGGGTACTACAAACATCCTTTAGTAGCGGTAAGACCCCAAGGGTTATGTGGATTCCCTCCCATAGCACATTTGGCATTTGGATCCTCAAAATCCTTTAGCAACCGTCGAGATCAACAGCTGTGCCAAATGATTTTTTTATTTACTGGCCAACACTGCTTATTGGTAAACAGACTTGGCTGCTTGGTTGCCACAATAACAGGTGACCATCTGTGTTCTCAGGCCGCAGAGCTTGAGGAGTACACCTGCAGGATTGTACTGCTGGAGGAGGCCAAGAGGGCCAAGGAGGAGGAGGCAGAGAGGTGGCAGTGCAGGGTGAGTGTTTCCATACCTAAACCCACACTGCATACTATACAGTCATGCTATAAAAGCCGTCTCTATACAAAATAACTGCACTATAATATCTGGATCTATACCATACAACCAAGCTGTAAGACCTGTCTCTATACCATACAACCACAATATAAGAGCTGTCTCTGTATCATACAACCGCACTGTAATTCCTGTTTCATACATCCACACTGTCGGGTATTTCTCTGTGCCTTACAACCACACTACATGACCTGTCTCTATATCTCCATGCTGTAAGACCCGTCTCTGTATCATACAACCGCACTGTAAGACCTGTCTCTGCAACCCTGTGTGGTCTCTGCAACCCTGCAAGAGCTGTTTCTATACCATACAACCAGGCACAGCTCTAGCCTTTTTGAGAGTGAGATTACAGATGGGGGGGGAAGCAATTGCGGACCGATTTTTATGAATATTTTTTCCCCCTTGGTTTGGTGCCTTCCACAGACGGATAAGGGACCACCCTTGTCACCTATGCCTAGAACCAACCCTGGGTACAGCTGTGCTGCAACGGCTGTCTCTATTAATACACCCGCACTGTAAGTGCTGTCTGCCCTAAACACTGTCAGAGATGTCCTCATAACATGTTTGGATTCAGGCTCAAGAGGTGCAGGATGACCTCCTGAAGACCAAAGAGGAGCTGATCATGGTGCAGACTGCCCCGCCACCACCTCCCGCTACCCCCCTGGTTGAAGACCACGTGGACGAGCTTGAGCAGGACGACAGCGAGGAGAACAGCACCTACAGTGCCGAGCTGCAGAGCGAGGGCATCGACGACCACCGCCACGAGGAGGAGCGTGTGACCGAGGCCGAGAAGAATGTGCGCGTGCAGCAACAGCTAATGGTGAGGTCACGCTTTCCGGCGGCGTGGGGGCAGAAATGGGCTTTTATAGACAGGAAGTCTTAGCTGGCTAGTCTTAGCAGGCTTACGGTCCCTTGTCCCTGAGTGATTGTACAGGTAAGAGTTTGTTGCTATGGACTGTCTGATTGTGTGACTATGAACTCTGACTCCTGTCTTCTCCTACCAGGCACTAAGCTCAGAGCTGGCCCAAGCCCGTGATGACAGCAAGACGACCCAGAATGATGTGCTCCACACAGAGAATGTGCGTGTCGGCCGGGACAAGTACAAGACTCTGCGGCAGATCCGTATGGGCAACACAAAGCAGAGGATTGATGAGTTTGAAGCCTTATAATAGAGTATGTGCTCTACAACCAAGCCAAATGGAGCCCACTATACCCAGAGCCACACCCTCTTTCACCACGGCCATACCCATTATCCCCATAGCCACAACCACTGTCCCCACAGCCACCCCACTGTCCCTGCAGATAAAACTAGACCCACCACAGATAAAACACTCAAGATTTTTTTGTGAAACTACACAGAACTGCAGAGGGTACTAACTGCAATGGTGTTTCTGTAGCGACTTTGGGTTTACAGCACTATAGAGAGCAGTGTATTCTGTACTCACTAAATGGGTTTTATTCCTGCGGCTAAATATAAAAGGCCTCTCTTACTTCAGAAAAGGTGTTTTTAAAGGTATGTTTTTAAAGATAGTTTCCAATTTGCCTCATGTGGCATCTCAGGATTTCAGAATCAACAAAAAAAAAAAAGCCAAACATGAAAGTAATGACTACAGAGATGATTATACATGTGCTATATGTATATGACTGGATTTCAGTCAGGTTGTGCATGGGGGGAAAAAAACAAGTAATTTACAGATATTTTAAACAGTTAATTCAATCGTAGATGGTGATAAAGTAGAGGAAATGTCTTTCCGAACTTTCCTCATTTAATTCTGGAGGTCAAGTTGCCAGTTATCTTAACTGATCACTTAGCATCATGGGTGAAGATTGCTTTCACAGACAGTAATGTATCTTTGTGTACACATGTAAGCAAAGATGACAGCTATTGTAGAAATGTTCTCATAAGCCCATTGGATCAAATTTGCCTGCAAATGAAAACTTAAAATGTGGGAAAACTGTATGATCAAGTAATTTAATTTTTTCCAAAATGTTGTTTGTGCTTTGTGAAAACTTCTGCAATGAAATATCAGTGTGTTTGCATTCTTTATTTCATTCTGCCCCTGTCCTTCTTAAACTCGTTTATTATGCATTTATTGGCAACACATTGGTTTTTCTAGCAGAAATTAAACTTGAAACCATGACATTGCACATCTTTTATCGATACTACATCAAAATCATTTGTTTCTTTGCGAAAGACGGAAGCAACTGCAATATTTTAGCTTTTTATGAAACTGTATTGTGTTCAGATTACATTGGCAGATAATCACCCTCGTATTGTATTGGTACAGATTTATTTTCTTATTTTTGTAGCTGATATGTTACTAAAGATAAGCAACCTCAATCGAGTTCAAATGTAGGCAATTTATTCCATATTTGCTGACTTTGGCTGGGGGGGTAATAGTGTCTAGAACAGTAGTCCTCAACCCTGGTCCTGGGGACCCCCTGTGTATGCTGGTTTTCGTTCCAACCACAATTGCAATACTTGAATTTTAACAAGCTGTTAATTTTTCTTAATTAGGTGTTTTTAATGTTTAGAGGGATTATTCACATTCTTAAGCCATATTATGTTAGTAATAGCTATGCATGCCATGAAGAATAAAAGTCCAATATTCACATTGTGCTGTATTGTAAACAATTAAAAGGAGGTAAAAAATGTTTTAACTGATCAAATTAAAGACTGAGGTGAATCAATTGGCTCATAATTGGTGAAATTGTGGACACATGGCCACTAAAACTAACCGTTTGGTAAATAATGAAGAATTCAAGGACAAAGCAAATGATAACGAGCCAAACCTGCATTGTGTTAACAAGTTTAAGGAAAAAATTATGAAGGAACTTAAACTTGTGTTCAATTACCTAATTAGGAGCCTATTCACCTGAGTTCTTACCTCTTCTTTGTAATTGTTTGCAATATAACACAATGAGCATAATGAACATGGCATTTTTTCTTCTTCAAAGCATGCATAGCTATTGCTAACATAACGTGGCTTAAGAGAGTAAAGAGTTTAAAGTGTTCTCTCTATACAATTAAAACACCTAATTAAGAAACAATAACAGCTTGTTAAAATTCTGGGATTGCAACTGTGGTTGCAAGGAAAACCAGCATACACAGGGGGTCCCCAGGACCAGGGTTGAGGACCACTGGTCTAGAATATATGCTATTTTAAAAGAAATTAAGTGCTTTTGGATTTGCTGTAGGAATGGATCGGGTAAGGGGAACAGTGGAGTAATGTATGGATTCCAGTGAGTGCCTTGTGACCTGTATGAAGGCAAGGTGTGGCCATTCAAGAAGATGGAAAATTTTAATTTGATTGTTAGAGACACATGCTTGATAGAGCAGAAATAATGGGTTATTTAATCGTAGATGCATATTTTTCTCTTCTACAATATAATAAAATAAATTAAATATAATGTTACCACAAAGCTCCTATGTAAAGCAAAATAACTATTCTGTATAGTTTTTTTTCTTTTCTTCCCATACTAAGGTTTGGTGGAAGTTTGGAGTCGTTTAGCCAGTTGAGTTTAGCTTTGGGGCCAATTTGCTGTATCCTTAATTGCTGAAGTTAACAATCAGATATATTAAATGGATAATATGTAAAAAATATATATTTTGTAAGCTATTGCATTTTCATTGATAAGAGCATCTGCTAAGCACTTGAAAAAGTATTAATCTTTATAACGAACAATATGTCCAACTGCTCCAAACCCTGTCGTCTGTCATGATGTCCTTGTTCAAATAAACCTTTTTCTCATTGAAGCACACAATGGTGTTTGGCCCTTCATGAAAACAAACATGAATAGAGATATATACAGTCGGGTCCAGAATTATTGGCACCTTTGATAAAGATACACAAAAAAGATAGAAAACAAATAGCACATGGAACATATTGGACTTTATTAATGATTCAATTGAGTCAACCAAAACTTGATAATGATGAAAAAGTAAACCGTTTTCACTCGTGATTGGTAGCCTAATTGGTGCAGCCTCCCCTGGCAAGGATTCCAGCACTGACCCTTTTCCTATTTCGTTTAATATGGTTAGAGAACATATTTGGAGGGATCTCAAACCATTGCCACATGCAGAACCTTTTTATGATGCTTGATATCCTTACTTTTGCGCTTATGAGCTGCTCTCTTCAATTCAGACCACAGGTGCTCAATAGGGTTCATGCCCGAACACTGAGATTGCTATTGCAAAGCATTTTGGTGTTGATTTTTCAAGGTATTTTTGGGTCCATTGCCTTGTTGGAAGAGCCATATACAGCCAACCAAGTTTTTGGCTAAAATGATACTTGGTGAAGTTCCTTTTACCATTGATCTTAACAAGACCACTGGCATTTTGACAGCAAAACGGCCGCAAAGCATCAATGATCCAAGTAATGCAGTGTGTTTTAAGGACAGACTGAACGTCCATATAGCTAGACACATATTGTTAAATCTTGGTTATCCCTATTTCAAGCAGTTTTAAATACTTATGTAGGTATGAACTCCCTAATAAATAATACATAATAGAACAATAAATAATCCAGAAAGTAAGAGGTTACAAAAAATTCACGAAGAATCCCGTTTTATTGAGAGCATCAATTAATTAGATCTCATGGCAAGACAACAAAAACGCATCCACGTACATGCCAGTACAGTAGGTGGCGGTAAAGCACATGTGAGTTAAATATCTCCTCAAGTCGCGTAAAAGAAGAGGTTCTGCAGAACTTTGGTCTCAATTTATGATTTGCCGTTATCAAAGTTCGTTTCAACGTTGCCTCTAAATTGTCGAGATGGATCTGAAAGACACCCTTATGAATACATTTAACGAAAACCGCAACGCCCTGCTATATGCTGTGGGAGTCGTTCTGACTGCACTTGGATTGGGATTTGGATTTGGATACATATATTTGCAAAAACCCAAAAAGTTTACTCGTGTAGGAGTGGTGTCGCAACTTATTATCCACCCAATTAAATCTGGGAAAGGAATAAGTGTGAATACGGCCGAATGTCTAGAAATGGGTTTGAAATGCGCCGAACTAAAGGACCGGTAAGTATCTACAAAACGAGGTGCAAATTCCAGCCTCCTCGACAGATATGCAAGCACCGGGCATTTACTAAAACTAAGCACAGGGCTAAACTGGGTGCGTTCAGGATTGAAAATGAACGGTAGGCTACGTTCACTCTAAACAGTTTTCAATGTTACGCTGTCATAAAATTTCTTCTTACCGTGAAAAACGACGACATGTTTACAATTTCGGACAGATGTTAAGGTAAATCTATCACCACGGCGGCACTTTCGCCACAAGTCAGCAATTATACTGGGAAATGCCCTCTTTGAAAACAAAAAACGAATGAAAATAAAAAGGTTAGTCTGTTACTGCATACCCGTTTTTGCTAAAGCTGCACCATAGCTATGATAACGCGGAGCTGTCAAACCTATAACAGCGCGGAAACCCTTAAAAAAATTAAAAAAATAAAAACCGTAGCTAAGCTACACGTAGCCTGACAACTTTAGGACTAAACAGGCCACATTTTAGTTAATAAAACTCAAGTAAGCTAACTTAGATATCCAGTGAGCACAAGTGGCATACAGAACTAGTTCACTTTTTTTAGCAGCATTTTTTTTGTAAGTATAAACCGAACTACTTTTTTAATATAATTTATTTATTGATTTTTTTATTTAAGTATGAGCCCAAATACCCCTTCCTGGCGTGTCTCCCCGTGGCGCAGCCTGTAGCGCGGGTTAGCTGGTATTCCCGTGCTCTTTGCGACATTGTTTGTTCGAATCCGACCTTTCCTCTTGTCTCTACACTGTGCTGTCCAATAAAGCTGAAAGGCTATTACACCTATTTTAAGAACGTATAGTCCATTTTAGTACTTATAAACTTTTGTAGCCACAATTTCCTCTATATTCTCAGGTACCTTGAATTGAGAGAAAATGCTGTTAGCTATAAGTTAGAGTGAAGGAAATGTAGAGACCTAGCTACTCACTCAAAAGTCTCTGGGACCTCAGATGGATATCTGGCTTCTCTGTCGAACATGAGGTAGAATGGGGAGTGCTTGGTGGTGATCTATACTTTGGTGTGCAAGCCAAACATGGCTGCACTGAGGTCCCAGTTCCAAGGATTCTCATCCACTAATTTGGTGAGTTTTGAAACATATTGACATTGTTATGAAATACTATTTCGATTGTAAAGCATAGCTTATGATTGCAATGTGTAACCCAAATCACACTGCTTAATACAATACCAAAATAGAATACTTAACACAGTGACTATAGTACCATTTAGTGGTGTAAATGGGTCAAGGTCAGTTTAGTGTCAAGTCCACATTACTTTGTCACTGTCCCATTCATTCTTTCAACCAATCCACTGGTCTGTGGATGGTAAGGTGCGCAGAAGCTCCTCTCGATGTCCAGCTTCTGGCAGAGAGCCATATTCAGCTGAATTTAATGGACAACAGTCAGTTAGTACAAAAGAAAACTGAGTGAAGGGAGCCTCAGCCATGTTTTTGGGTAATGAGATGGACTGCACAGGGACGTCATTATTGACTACAAGACCAAGTGGCCTGAGGCATATCCGCTGAAGTCTAAGAAAGCCGAGGATGTAGCACAGTGCATTGTAGAATTCTTTGCACAGTTCATTGTAGAATTCAAGTTTGGGGCACCAAAACAAATTCTCACCAACCGAGGAGGGGAGTTCAGGAAGAAGGTGCTGTCCTATTGTCCTATTACAATGCATTTTCAATCATTTCTCAATATCTTTCCCTGTGCAGTCTGTATCATTACCCAAAAACATGGCTGAGGCTCCCTTCACTCAGTTTTCTTTTGTACTAACTGACTGTTGTCCATTAAATTCAGCTGAAATGGCTCTCTGCCAGAAGCTGGACATCGAGAGGAGCTTCTGCGCACCTTACCATCCACAGACCAGTGGATTGGTTTTACAATTGAAATAGTATTTCATAACAATGTCAATATGTTTCAAAACTCTCACCAAATTGGTGGATGAGAATCCTTGGAACTGGGACCTCAGTGCAGCCATGTTTGGCTTGCACACCAAAGTACAGATCACCACCAAGCACTGCCCATTCTACCTCATGTTCGACAGAAAAGCCAGATATCCATCTGAGGTCCCAGAGACCTTTGGAGTGAGTAGCTAGATCTCTACATTTCCTTCACTCTAACTTATAGCTAACAGCATTTTCTCTCAATTCAAGGTAGCTGAGAATATAGAGGAAATTGTGGCTACAAAAGTTTATAAGTACTAAAATGGACTATACTTTCTTAAAATAGGTGTAATAGCCTTTCAGCTTTATTGGACAACACAGTGTAGAGACAAGAGGAAAGGTCGGATTCGAACCGACAATGTCGCAAAGAGCACGGGAATACTAGCTACGCCGCGCTACAGGCTGCGCCACGGGGAGACATGCCAGGAAGGCATGATACTTCGGCTCATACTTAAATAAATAAATCAAATCAATTGTATTTAAAAAAAAAATAAAGTTCGGTTTATACTTACAAAAAAATGCTGCTAAAAAATAAAGTAAACTAGTTCTGTATGCCACTTGTGCTCAGTGGATATCTAAATTAGCTTACTTGAGTTTTATTAACTAAAATGTGGCTTGTTTAGTCCTTAATTTGTCATAGCCATAGGCTACGTGTAGCCTAGCTACGGTTTTTATTTAGTTTTTTTTAAAGGGTTTCCGTGCTGTTATAGTTTTGACAGCTCCGCGTTATCATAGCTATGATGCAGCTTTAGCAAAAACGGGTATGCAGTAACAGACTAACCTTTTTATATTCATTCGTTTTTTGTTTTCAAAGAGGGCATTTCCCGGTATAATTGCTGACTTGTGGCGAAAGTGCCGCCGTGGTGATAGATTTACCTTAACATCTGTCCGAAATTGTAAACATGTCGTCGTTTTTCACGGTAAGAAGAAATTTTACGACAACGCAAC
>CM056390.1:28603518-28691444 GCA_029718625.1 Synaphobranchus kaupii | reverse complement strand
TTCCCCGATTAGTTCTGCCTCCCTGCTCAGGAATTGTGCTAATTTAGCAAATTGAGGTGATTGGAAAACAAAATACTGGGGAGGACTTTTACTTTCTGAACCTGGACTGTCAACTGCTGCACTGAGTCCAGGACCAAACTGCGACGGAGGGGCTCATCAGCTATGAGAACCAGAATAAAGGGCAGTTCGCACACATTTTAGAATCTTTAACAAGAGATGTTCATAATAAATATTGTATTCCCACACACCTTTTCTGATATCTCTGCTTATGCAGATGCAGTTATGAGTTATTATGTTGACGTTTCAGTCAAAGGACCTTTATGAAGGCATTAAAGCCCTGGTTGCTCAAATCATGGCCGATAAGGGCCGAGACCTGCTGGTTTTCCACTCTCCCTTTACCTGGGAGTCAGGTCTGGCCAATCAGTAGCACTAATTGTTGAGTTAATTATCTGGGAGAAATAAAAACCAGGGCCGAATTTGGATTGGAGGGCCAGATTTGAGTAAAAATATCATGCAAAGGCTTAGAGACACAAGTTATGTATATGAGTTCATGACTACCCTGAAAAAAATTAATTTCATTCTATGAGATAATCAACACACTAAAACCATACAGGATTAAAAAAAGTGTAATATGCCTTTATCTCCACGATAAATACAAAAAGCATTTATTTGCTGTCAACGCCAAAAACACGGTATTTACACAATATTTACTGAAGCAACAAATACTGCAGGCCATCTGAAGTCATCGATTCACAAGGAAGCACTTGAGTCGAGGTGAAAGCTAATTGAATCGCGGTTGTTCCTTCTCCATTAGCCCCGACTGTCATCAGCGCTGAGGTTCAGGCTGACTCCATTAGCGCAATAATGCGAGCCTTTTCCCCTTCCCATCGCACAATTGTGTTTAGTCAAAGTCAACCAGCACCCCCTCCCTTCTCGTAAGCGTCCCATGAAAAAGCTGACGCCCGCGGTGACCGCAGCCGGGGGGGTGGGTGGACCTACCTTGTCATCGGAAGGGCAGCGGTAGAGGTTCTGGAAGGTGGAGATGATGTTCTTGCTGAAGCGCGGCGCGAACACGTCCTTCTCCTGGCCGAACTGGTGCCGCGACTGGCGCACGATGGAGTCGACGACGTACAGCCCCGGGACCTTGTACTCTGGCTTGCACTGCGGGAAGGGGGTGGTCTTTTAATTCTGCACCTCAGTACTTCCGATACCGTTCTCACGCGTAAATCACGCGTTCTGGACTGCCACAAGCACCAAAGCTAGGCAATTCAATGTGGCAACTGGGAGACATTAAACTACAATGGGATGCACGTACTCAGAGGAATTTGAAGAGATATAGTAATGAAAATAATAACGGGAAAAAATAAATAACACCACAGGCATTCATTTGACATAAAAGTCATCTAACTGCTGTCCGAAGGGGGTCAGGGCTGACCTGACACCGAGCGGACCCCAGTGAAAATGGCGCTCTGAAAGCAGATACTCACTTTCTGAATGAACTTCTCCACACTCTGCACCACATGCTTGTAGAACTGAAACAGAAGAAAAAGAGAAAGACTGAAAACCTCTCGGGGGTGTGGGCGGGGGGGGGGGGGGGGGTAGCTTTATGAAACTAGACGGCGGGGGAGGGTGCCACTGGGAGATGCCACCAGAGAGGGCAGACTAGACGAGCGCCGTCGTCCATAAAGATTATGGACGTTTCGCCGGAGTAAAACCCCATTTTAAAAAAAACGGGCTTAAAAGTTGGAGGGAACCGAACGGAATCATACCCATCTCCCTCAGGAGGCGCAAGATAATTTGTCGTGGGATCAATTATCCGCGATGAATTACTCACACGTTGACCGACTCGAATGTATGGCAGTACTGTGAATGGACCATTATTCTACAGCCATATGTGCAATTACATCATCTGAAGTATTAGAGAGACCCTACAACAAAAAGCCTCATTATTCCCCAGTGTAAAAAAAATTCCCCGCAGTTGCTTTTAACATCTTCACATAAATGAGAAGGTGCCAAATATGAATATATACATTAATCAGTTGTAACTGGCGCCATGTTAAAATTTGCATAGCAGGTGAAGTGTGCAAAATCTAGACAAAGCTTACAAAAATGTGTTATGGAAATGATCTAATCTGGATACAAATCTGAGCACACGACAGCTCCGTCACCGTCATAAAATATTGAGCATTTTTCGCGTGTACAAAACGGTTTGCAAAAACGCATAATGCTTTACGGCCGTAAAAATGAACAGTATTTAGTGTTTAAAAGGCATTTCCTGTCAGGATTCACACACAGCTTTCACAGCTAACGTCCATCAACTGATGTACTAGGAAAAAATAAAATATATAAGATTTAACCCTGTACTCAGTCAACTGTACAAAAACATTTTTCACAGCTCTATAGTTGCAGCTATACAGGCCCAATACAGGCCCGCCGCTACAGGACGTGAAGCAAATAAGTTCTTTAAGAAAATGAAACCCAGGGAAAGTATCTGGTTGCACATACAGAGCACTTGTAGATTAGTTTCGTAAACAAAGCCTGCCTGTGAGTCCTTTGTACTACCCAATAACAAACCAAAAAAACGCCATCTTTCCTGCTGCGGGTGAGGTGGCGTCTCCGATGCCTGCAACGAGTCCGCGGGCCGCTCTGCAGACCCGTGAAACCCTTCTCTACACGGCCCATTTACCCGAGCATGACTTGCGACCTGTGACCCGTGAGGACAGGCATCACCGGGCGGGCTCGCGGTACTGTGCTCTCGCGACCATTAATGCGCAGCCATGAGGCCATATCTCTGTACGGCAGGAGCTCCTGTTCTTCCTGACCCGCCCACTTTCAATATTGACATTACTTCTGTTGTGCTTCCAAGAAAAGCAAAAGTAGGAGGGCGTGACATCAATGAAAAAAACGTATCCTGTTACGACCTCTACAGTCCTGCAACTTTCTTTCATTTTGTATTTGAGCACAACGATGTGTCGATTACTTGGATAAAACTCCCTATTTTCCTCAGCGTACTGTTAACATCATGGTGGGGAAAAAAAACAAAAACTTGGGAGTCTGAATTACAGCCTTAAGGTATTCATAAACGGAGCCACGAAATCACCACTCTAAAAATAAATCTGTCAATGAAACACTCTGTATGGTTATTTGATGTTCTGACAATTTCTAAAAATATTCAAACAACACCCAGTCATTGCACAAATTAACATGCTTCTCACTACACGGTGCATTTCCTACAGTACGGATATGCTTTTGCATTTTTTCACCTTCAAGTTAATTTCTAATACCTTTAATATACCAGTACTCAACACGTTAAGTTACCCCAAAGGTACAGTGCATCCGGAAAGTATTCACAGCGCTTCATTTTTTCCACATTTTGTTCTGTTACAGCCTTATTCCAAAATTGATTAAATTAATTTTTTCCCTCAAAATTCTACACACAACACCCCATAATGACAATGTGAAAAAAGTTTTTTGAGATTTTTGCAAATTTATTAAAAATAAAAAAATAAAATTTCTCATTTACATAAGTATTCATACCCTTTGCTTTAACGTATTTTTAAAGTATCATATTTCATATTTGGTCGCATATCCTTTACATGCTGTTACTTCCTGAAGTCTGTGACCATCAACATCAAAAAACTGTCGATATCTTATTTTCAGGTACTGTTACAAGCGATACTATAACCTCTCTGCATTTGAATGGATCTCTATGGAAATTGGGGGGTGAGACTAGATTCAGCTGTAAATTACACTGGTACAGTATGGAACACATGGCTGGCTAAATGGCTGTAAGTTATCAAGGGTCTGAGCTATCAAACGAGCCCCAAACCATCACTCTGTTGCCAGATATGGAGTAGATGTGGATGGATCACTTTAAGGGTTGTTTCTCCTGACTTTTTTCCCCATAGAGTTCTATAGGAAAATGAGTCCGGAGAAATAACCCTTGCAGTGATCCATCCACATCTACTCCATATCTGGCAACAGAGTGATGGTTTGGGGCTCGTTTGATAGCTCAGACCCTTTTTTCACATTGTCATTATGGGGTGTTGTGTGTAGAATTTTGAGGGAAAAAATGAATTTAATCAATTTTGGAATAAGGCTGTAACAGAACAAAATGTGGAAAAAGTGAAGCGCTGTGAATACTTTCCGGATGCACTGTATATTAACTTTCATAATTACACTTTCTTGATAACACGGTTTTGTAAAATTAAAATGCATCCGTTTCTCATTGCTTTTCGTAATATACTGTTCGCTAATTAATGCTCAAAATCCTCAAAATAGGTTTTACACTCCTTGATGTGAATACATAATTGAAAAAAGCGGCAGTCAGATTATGACTAAGCGGAAATAAGTTGCATCAAAATCAGGCACAACACAGTACAATTAACAAAGTTTATTCTGCATGCTCCAAAACATAGAGTACCTGAAGTCCATAGCACTCCAGTGCTCTCCACCCCCTTCCCATGCAAAACCCATGAATGCTAACTAACCAACAACCATGATCAGACTATTACCACCTTGCTTTAATGCACGTTTGCACAGGAATTCAGTAGCTATCCGAGGATGCCCCCTGTACTTTTTACTCTACAAGACATGGCAGAAAGGCTCGCCAGCTTCAGTCATATCCATAGCCATCGACAAACCTCCGCGGCTGTTAGGTTATCAGTGTGGGAATCTCCTTGTACTCAGTTACCTACAGACAAGAGGTAGGTATTTGGGGTTTTTTGTGTTGTGTCTTTATGCAGGAGAAAGATTTCACTTGCCAACAGTGTAGCAGGCACCATCTTCTGGTCATTCCAATGGGGGAAACACAATGAGTCCTCGCATCTAGATGCACTAGATGCTAATCCCCAGCACGCAACGACTGCACCAACTCACGGACTGAACTTGACCTGCTCTCAAGCAAGTGTTTACGATACAATAGGCTTCCCCCTACCTCCTGTAGCGAGGTTCCGTTAGAAGACGATGGAAAATGTGGAGGCGATCCTCTGTTATTGTGAATCAACACGCATTATACCACTCGTGCTTGGACACATAAAACCCTAGCAAGCAACAAGTCAGAAGAATCAGACAGAAGCAGTAGCTTCTGGACATCTGGAGCAGCGGGAGTTTTTCCAGTGGGCCGCTCGAAAATGAGGCCGATGCATTCCCCTCCCCTCCACACAAAAAAACTGCTCAGGCTGCTGGATGGCTCATTCAGTTAAAGGGATATTTCACCTTTGTGTGACAGGAGTAATTTTGTGGAGCCTCCCCCATTATATTTGCATAGCGTGAATACTAGCAACGTCAGCTGTCCCTGCTGACCGTTGACGGCATCCCACGGTAGTCTCGGTTGTCAGGCTCCCCATTCACTCCCATTCATTTTCGGGAGCTCACCAAAACTAATCGTTTTAAAGCACACACTAACTACGGCAGATAATACATGGATAAAAGAGAACACGACGGTGAAAAGGCATAGATGAGCCTCACGGCCTCGGAGTGAATCCAGACCGCGCCAGTGCTGACTGTGACCGGTAGCTCCACAGTGCGACACGCGATCGGCAATGGTGTCGCCTAGGGAATGGGAGGGTTCAGTCGGATAGGGTTCTATGTGCATTGCTCTCAAGCGACCCCTGCTTGTCGATCGGGTGCCTGTAGATTGCAGTCAGAAGCCGCGTATGAAAGGACACTCCTCTGACTCCGGTCTGTGCGAGCTTAGCTGTAGTCTGCGGTGTGAAAAGAAGCAGCTGGCGGCGACACCACATGTGTCGGAGGAGAGCCGTGGATGTCTACGCTCGCCCGAATCGGCAGTGGGGTTTGCGCAAGGCTGCGGTGTCAGACGACTGGCCATTCCAAATTGGGGTGGGAATTGGACATGCTCAGCCTCGCCGGGTGCCAAATTTTATTTATTTATTTATTTTTTAATTAAGAATTTAAAGTGCTCGGTGTAGCACGGAGTGGCCCAGGTGAGTGGGATGCCAGCATTTTTACATATTTGTTACATTTTTCATATCTGTCTCCGTAAAAATCATTCACATCTGTCAGTCTCCCTTCCCAGCCCAGCCAGCTACTTTGGTCCACTCCACGCTACCTGAGCTGTGCCCCTTTCCCCTCACCCTCTGCTGAGCGAAGACTGTTCGATCAGCAGAGAAAAGTCACGTTTACATGACTAGCTTTGTCAACAAACAACAAAAACGTACAAAATGGAAGAGTGGTACTGAAAAGTTGAGAGACAAGAGATTTAAGTCCCTTGAGGAAGATGCAGCCAAATGCCATAAATTAACAAATTTGCTGGCAATGTTAATTGCGGCAGCAGCACAGTGGGTCGTGACAATGTTAGCATGGTCGTGTCCGAGCCTGGTATCAGGTAAACTGACATTAACAGCAGAGAGGACGACGAGATTTTTGAAACAGAACCTCAGCTCACAGAGCCCAGCGACACCACCACTACAATTTATCAAGGTTTTGCAGCTGAAGCGGTAAGGAAAAAGACAAGACTTAGGCACTTGGCGGTGAGGGAATAGGGATACTACAAGATAGACGATTAGCTAGCTCCTTCCTAAAACATTCGTAGCTAGTTGTAAGATTAAGTAAGGTAATTTTAGCTAGCAAACTTTTGAAATGTTTTGCTGCTTCTCTTTGATTAGCCAGCTAGCTTGATTGTAACAGTGAGATCAGTCTGACCTAGCTATACCATCAGCTAATGGGTGCTATAGGATATATAGGACCTAGTTAGCAAGCAATTGTAGGCTTAAATTATATAATATAATGCTAATGTTAGATCATTTTGACAAGCACCATAGTTATTAATCTGGTTTATAAAACCAGCATATTACCAGGTTTATTTTAACAATTAACGTTTTGTTTCAGTGGAATATTGGCTTGTCTTGCTTGGCAGCGCTGTTAGCTCACAAGCTAGTTAGCAGCATCACATACTGTTGCACTCCATACAGGAGGGGTTCTATTCAGCGGGCTAAAAATTAAGCAAGCATGCAAAAGAAGCAAACTAGCAAGTTATAAGAATACACCGCAAATAAGAAAAAAATGTATAATCTCTATAATCACAGTTTAAAAATTTGAGATTAACCTGAAACTAAATCTAACTTTCCATTGATGATAAAACCTCCAAATAAGCCTCCCCTTCTATAACTTGCACGTGTATTTTTCAAAGGAGTGGCACAATGCTGGCAGGGCTCCAGACTGACTTTTTTCACCATCGTCCCGTAACCGTCCTGAGAGACTATTTTAACCGTAAATGTGGACGTAGTTTTTTCTACATTTTCATTAGTTAATTAGTGATTGTTGGCATACATTAAACACTGTAAAAAAGTATTGTTTTTCATTTAAATATTTGTATTTGTATTAAATTAACCAATAGATATGATGTGCAGCAGTTGTAACAAGTGCTTAAATTTCAAAATGTTTTGAACATTTGTCTGCAAATGCTTCTTGCACCTTGCTTTCAGTGTGTAAGTGTTAATTACTGGCCAGTGAGAGAGAGGGGGGGGTGCTAATTAATCTGATTAATGTGACAAATGAGGATGAAAAAAATATTTTCCCCCTTCCGTCCCGAAAGTGTTCCGAGGTTGATTTAAATTCTTCCCAAACGCATTTCTTTTATTGTCGTCGGGACGCCGTTACTCTCGAGCCCTGAGTGCTGGTTTGATTGTGGAATAATGTAAAAGGTTTACAGTTGCAAAATGAACAGCCAATTTCATGAATGTGGCAAGAATTATGTAACAATTCCAATTAAGACAAATAATTTAAACTGTTGCATTTTCATGTTACTATCAGTGTTATAAATATTTCAGTCCAGAGTTCCATTCCGAGGGTGTGCTCAACTCAGGGGGTTCTACATTTAACTTCCTGCAACAAGTCTCACTTTCAATCAAAATAAAGGAGCTACTTAGACCTTAAGCCGTTATTAATGAAATGTTGAGTTTTACATTTTTTTTAGTTACAACTGAGAGGACTTGTATCACTTTGTTCCCGTTTGCCTAAAAAACCCAAAATGTATGGAACATTTTGAGTCTGTTGTAAAATGTGTACATAAATCAATATGGTTTCAATCTTAGCAAATGTTAAAGAAACATTCCCTATTATTTAATACTCATCTATTTCACTCAAAGCTTCAGGGGATGTTGGGATGAAGGGATGTTGTTCAATAATCATTTATAACGGCTAAATTAGCTGGAGTCGCTCATGCTCTGCGTTTGTACACACGCGCATATTTAAAAGGCCGAGGGCGCTTACAAGCATGAAAGAGTAACAGAACTCGCTCCTGCATTTACAACGCTGTCAGTAAGTTTGTAATTGCTCTGAACGTACATCTCACATTTCAATTATCGCGCAGGTGTAAACGTGATCAACAAACAGGGCCATTCAGTTTTTGCTAATCTCTGCCGAGAGAAGTCAGAGAAGACGTGCGTTTCCACATCTGATCTGGCAGCGAATGAAGCAACGTTGACTAAATGCTTCTTTTAATAGAACTAAGCTAAATCAAATTGACTCCAAAAGTTTAAACCGACACATTGTAATAGAAAAAAGTATAGAACATTTTTTTACACTTTCTGCCTCACATTTTGTGCGTCTCCTAATCGACTACCCTTTTATTCCTAAATATTAAAAAAATCTGTGACGAAACATCTCAATTTAGAGCCTGAGGTAAGTGAAGGTTTGTGAGGTTTAAATTGCCTTCAGATTTACCACAAAAAATTAATAAGTTGTATATTTTCTTAAATTTTATACAGCTACCCCACAAATGACCCCACACAACACCTTTGTATACAGAGTTGGAACAGGACTTTTGAAAACATAGCATAATCCCAACAAATTTGGAAAAGTCATATTGTGTGAAGATGAAAAAATAAGGTCAACTGGTTTCTAAGCAATGTCAAACATTGCATTGGGTCAAACTGACCCTGAACAGAATATGAGGGTTAAGAGTTATCAAATCCCTTGTAATATTTTGTGCTTGTTTACATAGTGTGGCGTAGGAATTTTGGCAGGCCGGTCTGTGTCAAAAGTCCAGGGCCTTTTTCCTTTTACAGTCCTAAAGATCCCCCTGGGAAAAATAAAGTTATTCTTTTCTTACAATTCTTACAATATCATGAAACAGACACCAGCAAAGCACTAAATAACTGATAGTTTTATTCTGCAAAAAGCAATGTAACATTTCCTGAGACCTTGATTACTCCAAAGTTTCCCCCCCCCCCCAATTGCTAAACAAAAGGGGTGGCTCTACCAGATTCTTGAGTCATCTACTTATACCGAAATAAAAACTGAATCACCAAACCAATTTCCATGTTCGCACTTCCAAACGGTACCAGAACGCAGCCATTTTACGCAGACGTAACCCGCACCGTGATTTTGCCTGCTAGGCACACAAATGGGAAACAACGGCTCAAATGTTTTATGCACAACAATGGAACGGTTGTCCTGAAAGACACGGCCATCAAACACCTGTCTGCTTCAGGCTCCAGCCACAGAAATAGACAAGTGTGGTCAAAGGAATGGTGAGAAAAGCAAAATAGCCTGGCTCAGCCATTCTCAGTGTGAAATAATATCAGTCTGGCACACCGTTCTTGTCTTGAGAATAGAAGCAGCACACTTATAACGGGACTGCAGTAGTTATTGACGCAGTTATTGATGCAGGCTAATCAATGCAGATGGCCCTCTGTTCTCTGTACTCTAGGGTAGAGCTCACAAATAATATTCCATACTGCTACATATGAACATGAATTGAGAAATACAAATTCTAAATATTTAAAATGTTTTTGATTATTAAGCGGTGTCCTTAGGCTCAATTGGAAAAAAAATGAGGAAACGATACGGGTAAATAAAAATAATCTATTACAACTATGAACACCTCGTCATGACTCTACACAAATTTCCCTGAACTGGGTACGACCGCTAGTATGAAACCTTGTGAAATTGTGATGTTCGAAAGTATTTCTCGTCACCAAACTTTTCTGTAACTACAGTGCAGTCCATGAGTTTTTGGACAGTGACAGTGAGTTTTGAGGCATTTGGCTGGACATGTTTCATGTTTCCGTTTCTGTAATCTTGCTGCTGCCACAGTCACACCGACAGTAAAGACAAGTGAGCCAATTCCAGTGTCAGCCATACACATGTCCGAGCCATAACCCTCCCACCACCACGTTTGATGAGAGCGGGTGCTTTGGATCATGAGAAGTTCCTTTCTTTTTCCACATTTTTCCCTTTCTGTTGCTTTGGTACAGGTTAGTACTCATCTCATCTGTCCATACGAGTTTGTTCCACAACCTTAGTTTTGTATGCACTTTTAAGTCTTCTCTATATTTCAGTCTTTGAAACATGGGAGTGTTCTTGATCTGTTCGAGAATTGAAAAGGGGTTTTTCTTCACAATTGAAAGTATTCTTCTGTCATCCATAATAGTGGTCTCCCATGGTTACCAGGTTGTTTGCTATTGCTGAGCTCACCAGTGCGTTCTTGCTTCTTAACAATGTACCAAACAGTTGATTTTAACACACTCAATGTTTTGGCTATGTCTCTGATCGATTTTTTCCGATTTTTCCACCCCATGATGGCCTGCTTTACTGGCATTGACACTTCTTTGGGCCTCATGTTGAGAGACAACAGCAACAGACTGCAAATACAAAGTACACACCTAGAATCAACTTTAGACCTTTTGTTAGCTTTCTTGTGCATGAACTATTGATGCAAGAACAGACAGCTGGCCAAGAAACAGCTGAGCAGACAATTGTCCAATTACTTTTGGTCACCGAAAATGGGGGGGGGGGGGGGGTGGCTGCAATTCCTACATGGTTCACTCAACATGGATGCAAATACCCGCAAATTAAAGCTGACAGCCTGCACTTTAACCTCATGTTCATTGTTTTATTTCAAATCCAAGGTGCTGGAGTACAGAGCCAAAACAACAAAAATTGGGTCACTGTCCAAATACTTATGGACTGCACTGTATGTGGCGGCAGCCATTGGATTTGCCCTTAAATTTGAAGGGGAAGGGAGATGGGGAGTGTTAAGTGCAGATAATGCTAAACGCTGTAGTGAAGTGATGAAGCTTCATCCCCTCCACTGACAAAGCTTATCATAACATTACTGTATTATGTAGCATTTTTGGAATGAGGTAATCAGGGCTGTAGTACTCCCAACCAGAAAAATCTAACCGAAGTTGAAGCCGTCAACAAAGGCAAACGATCCTCTGTCTTTCACTTTAATTTCAGGAGAAAGCCCATATTTGTCATCTACCGTTCCTGAAATGCATGCTGGGTGGCAATATTATAGGACACGAACAATAGTGAGAATCGCTCACTGCACTGATGGCACTTCCTGAAAGATTGACGGAAAGGTAGCCTAACGGTTAGGGAACTGGGATTGCAACTGGCCTGAGGGTTTGATTCCCAGCGGCAATCTGGGGCACTGCTACAGAGTACCACTGAGAAAGGGAATTCACTTGAATTGCTTCAATGAAATATCCAGCCGTATAAACGGATTGTGTGAAAAAATGTAAAATCTGTAACTCACTGCAGAGTGCCCTATGGTAAAGCCATGTGCAGAATTCATGGAAAATTAGAGAAAGGCTGTCCTGATGAGATCTGCAATTGAAAGTGAGGCAGCTCCTAAGAGACTTGTCTGCCCAGAAGCACTCTGCAACCACGTTTGCCCTAGAAGCAGCTGATAAACGCAGATTACTGCAGAATGTGAAAACGGAACATTTTCAAAAGCAGAAGCCCGGCTTTCTGAGTGGCTGCCGGTACCAATGCGAGAAAAAAAAAACAACCAACATGGCTAATGTCCCTTGTGTTTTGGCTGTTCTTCAGATGAATGGTACTGGTAGTATAACACAAATATCATGAACACAAAAAATTGACAGAACATCAGATGCAATCAATCATATCTAATGTTTCAAAAACAAATTATAATTCATAGTTGGGACCAAAGAGCATAATGACTTAGAATTTTTGACTGACTTTATGTGTCATATAATTACATTCAGTCTCAGTAATAATAGCTAGGTACCTATTAGCATTCAACTTGGATTGGCTCATGGTTTACTCGGCTACAAATTTTTGTTATGTATAATTCTGATTTCTCATGGTGAGAGCTATTAATGTTAGTATGCATTCTAGTGGCGATTCTGTTTTCTTCTGGTCATTTGTTCAGTGAAAAATGAAAAACAATAGTTTAAATCAAGTGTTTTAAAAACAAAACACAGACATCTCTCTTTTATTTACAGTTTTGACTAGACAGACTAGGGCTGTAAAAATCCTAATAGCCCATTTGTGGTTGGAATCATACTCAAGCATGCTAAACATCTAAGGACACTGCACAATACTTTTCGGACACGGATACCTGACATCTACGCATCAGGTTAAATCCTTTTTCAGATCAACGCACGGCACATAACCCATTGCTTTTTATACAGAAAAATGCTTAAGTAAGGGATATTCAAGGTGAGTTCAACTGTACTCTTTTAAAGTAAAACTTTGCCGGCAGTCCGTCAGCCACTGCTCCACATGGCCACCATGCTAATTGGGACTCGGAGTCAATGCCTGCATCAGTATGGCTCTCTATAGAGGGAAACACTCTACTGCTAGAATATTCATTGTAACGCTCCCAAATCCTGAAAGTTTCTCCATAAATGCATACCTTTGACCCCCACTGTTATTGTACATCCCAACATTAAAAAAATCAAAGAAAATCAAAGAAAATTTTTATTCGTTACATGATTCTCAGTGTCTTTTTTTTTCTTTTTCCTTGTCAGCCTGTTTCAGAAACTCCTTGTTAATCGCATGCAAACTCCGTTTACTGAAATGGGCTCTGCAGAGGATGTGTCAATCTTAAGAGTAGTTTTAAAAAGAACAATGTGGAAAAAGGCCGTTCTGCATCATTAACCCACCTACTGTAAAATGCCTTTTATGGCCAAAATAAAAACCTGATAAGCAGCTTTTTAAAAAGCAAAGCAAACACTCCTAAATGCTTCAGTGTCGTGATAAAAAGGAGTCATGTCAAACCTGAATTCAAATTATTTGCTGATACCCGTTCTACAGGGTAGGCTAACGTTTTTGAAGCCACCAAAACAACACAAAAATATTTTAATTGGATTATGTAGCCTTATTATAAGACATACAGGCTATTAGAAAATGAGCCAGGGATATTTATTTTATCATATCAGTACATTTAAATTCTAAATGTTAAAGTAAATGTAGGCCTAATTCTGTGTAAGGACAGATATTTTCCTGAAGCGGCAAGTGTGACAGGATCCTGAGGTGATTAGAACAATGCATACAGCAGTTTCACTCACTCACTCACTCACTCACACACTCACACACTCACACACTCACACACTCACACACACATACACACTTAAAGTTGGAAGTTTACATACACTTAGGTTGAAGTCATTAAAACTCATTTGTAACCACTCCACAGATTTCATGTTAGCAAAATTTACAGCTAAATCTAGGTGGGACTACATTTAGCTGTAAATTATGCTGGAACAGTATGGAATACATGATTGGTAAAATGGCTGTAAGTCATCCAGGGTCTGAGGTATCAAACAAGCCTCAAACCATCACTCTGCTGCCAGATATGCAGTAGATATGGGTGGATCACTTTAAGGGTTGTTTCTCCTGACAAATTTTCCTATTGAACTCAATGGAAAAAATAAGTCAGGAGAAGAAATCCTTCAAGTTATCCATCCATATCTACTGTATTTCTGGCAGCAGAGTGATTTACATTACATTCATTTAGCAGACGCTTTTATCCAAAGCGACATACAATAAGTGCATACAGAAACGTCATTGAAGTCACTACAGAACAGAAAAGACAAAGCACATCCTTCCCATAATGTAGCAGCTATCCCTAGTAATGAACGTTGAATGTAGTTCACAGTAAGCTGTGGGTAAATCAGCTATACTACACTTCTATTCTAAATACTATTATAAACTATAACAAACAGACCGGAAAACACAGGGAACTAGTACCATGAGGTCCTAGGTTAGAATATCAGTCAAGATGGAGTCTGAAGAGGTGTGTCTTCAGGCCACGACGGAACGCAGGCAGGGTTAGAGTAGAATTTAAGGCTTGTTTGATACGTCAGACCCTTGATGACTTAGAGCCATTTAGCTAACCATGTGTTTCCATACTGTCCCAGTGTAATCACAGCTAAATCAGTCCCACCCCCCAATTCCCATAGAGATCCATTCAAATGCAGAGACGTTATAGTATTGCTTGTAAGAGTACCAGAAAATAAGATAAGAGTCTTTTGATGTTGTTGGGTCACAGACATCAGGAAGTCATGGCATGCAAAGGATATGCGACCAAATATTAAAAATTTAAAGGCACAGTCAACTTAGTGTATGTAAACTTCTGACCCACTGGAATTGTGATATAGTGAATTAAAAGTGAAATAATCTGTCTGTAAACTATTGTTGGAAAAATTACTTGTGTCATGCAAAGTAGATGTCCTAACTGACTTGTCAACACTATAGTTTGCTAACATGAAATCTGTGGAGTGGTTAAAAATTAGTTTTAATGACTTATATGTATATATTTATTTAATATTATAGTTCCGAACGCGCATTGTGATTGACCGATACACATTCCATGAGTGCCGATATACAGTATAACATCACTCGGACCTCATCACCGGCCGGGATCTGAAGGAACTATATCAGTTGGTGGAGCCAAATAAACAATAAAATCATAATCGGTTGTCTGAATCATTACATTTTACTGGCTAGTAGAACTGTTGTATAAAAGCAATATCACACTCTCAGAACGGCTGTGATTACCTTCGGGCAACCGAATCACAGCCGTGCTTGATATAGCGGCACTCCCTCTCGTGTGATATTGCATAATCACAAAATCTTCAGAAGCTCTATAAAAATCCAAAGTCAGAGCTGACAGAGAAATTCAAACAAGCCTTGTCCCAGGTCCTTACACCTGATGGATTTTGAAAACTAAAGGTAATTCATCTATGGCTTGCGCACCTAGTTCATTGGGAGCGGTTTTTCCAAACTTTGGTCCGTTTCACCGCCGCGGTGTTTTGTTTGGGCAGGTGAGTGAACTCACTCAGGAGCCCACCAAACAACCGCACCGTGGTCCACCTGTTCTCTCCCATTTCTAATGAGAACACAATCCGACCGAACTACAGGAAGTAACCCAAAACAAGCCATGGAGCCTAATATGGCTTGAAGCAGATCTAGCATTATGTTTGCTTATTTTTAATGAACATAATTAAAATAATTTACACAGCCACATAAAAAAAACATATACATACACATTACAAAACAATATGCACAAAGCAAAGTAAAATGAAACCACTCTTATCTTGTTTAAGGAGAACATGTCCAAATATTGTGTAGTTTGTTGAACATTATGACTAGGACCACCAGTTTGTCCACAATTATTTTCTCACATCTCAGTCTTCCGCCAGCTAGAGGTCGCAAAAGCCTCACATCTCAAACAATTACTCCATTTGCACCACCTCAATAATCTAAGTTGATGTAAAGTAATCACCACTAATTAAGCACAATGACTGACAGCAATGTTTACAAGCAACACTCACTTAAATTCAGTTCGATTCCTACCATGGACATGCTGCAGTATTTTTAAATGTTGTACAGGGGCATGCAGGGCTGAAAATGTATTTCTGGTTTGAGGGGGATTTCCCATTTTGGGGGGATTTCAAAGGTTGGGGGGGTGGGGGGGAAGAGGTGGTGTAAAAGACATGAGACAACATTATGCAATATTCTTTTATTAACATAATTTTATTTTGTCTTATTGCCATTATAATTTATTTAGAAGTCCCTTTCTTCATGATCTCCTTTAAAACTATGACAATAACAATAACTTAAAACAGTTCAGGAAAACTGTCCAGGATAACTTTGACTACATTTAGAAAAATGACTCTTCCTTTGCTACTTCCCCACTTCAAGTTTATTTTCCACTTCTCTCAGCCAACTTATTGAGAGTATATTTGCTAACTCGTTCTTTGCACCGAAAGGCTGTTTTTAAGAGACCTATCAACTGTTTGTTTTTGTGGGTTTGTGCAGGCGATAACGCTTGTGACAAGAAACCGTGCGAGCTCTCTGCTTCACGCTTTTGTTTTAAAGTATTTATGACTAGCAGCATTTCAGCGTCTGATTAGCGTAGACGTTTTGAAGCGACTCACAAACTTCACAGTGGCATGTAGCTACATGGCATATGAAACAATTAATTTCTTCGCCATTGAAAACTAGCCACGTATCTAGACAGCCATTTCAACTGAAACGTGCCTTTCGTTGCGTCTCTCATTTCATTGTGATTCGCACCCACGCTCGCCTCTGCTGGCTCCCAGTCTGTGTCAAGATGAAGCTGGAGCTTTCCTTACAAGCCAGCGAACCATCGCGTTGGTGATTAATTTTACTTATTATTTACTGTATAGGCTATTAGCCCAGTCTATTGCTGCAAATGCCTTCAACTTGCCATCGCTCTCTTGAATTAGGGAGGCTACGCTGGCCGGCAGGTGATAGCGTGTTTTAATAGGCTACCGTATCAACTTTCACGCTTTTAACTAAAGCAGCCAGAACACGCATAACCCATTTACTTGGAAATGGCCAAAATGCACCCTAAAGAACAGTGCGGACAATTTTTGATATTTTGAATTGTAGCCTACTATTAGGTTATTAATTAAAACCAATTTTCATTCTAAATGTATCAGCGGGATTTTCCCGCTTTATTGCAAACATATATGCAGATTCATAAAATATATGCGCAATTCGCGCAGTCCCGTGCTGAATTTTCAGCCCTGGCATGTTAGATTGTGTTAGAAGTAGTGGGAAATGCCCATATTGCAAATGACAGCAGTTACATAACACTTAACTTGTATAAAAAAAGTTTAAAAAATAAATAAAATACATTAATGATTCAAATAATTAACTGACCATGGTCTTCAATCAAGAATAAGGTGTCTTTCTGCTGGGCTAAAACAAAAACCTACACCTTTACTGGCCCTTTTCGGATAAGATTGGACACCTCTGCTTTATATGGATGCATTGTTCTTCTTACTGCGCGATACTCAATCCTGGTCCTGGAGAACCAGTCTGCTGGTTTTTGTTTTCTCCTTAAGCGACCAATTCAGACCCGAGAAACCAGGTGACCTGAGGTGAACTGTCATTAACTGATCAGTTGCTGGTCTACTCAAGTGCTGAGTAACAACAAAAGCCAGCAGAACCTGTTGCTCTCCATGAACAGGAGTAAGGACCACTGGCTCACTACTGACATGCTTTTCATAGCATTTAAACTTCTATCCATGTTCACCCTCCCCATATTAGATCAAACAATTGTTTTCATAAATGTCTTAATTAGATGTCTTAATTGTACGATTAGTCACTTGACTGTGCTGTTGAAGTGCCTATGTGGACCCGTGGATCCCCAATGAAATACAAATTTAAATCCCTGCAGGTCACATGGTGGAGACAAACTGGTGGCCCTAATTAGGACAACTCTCACTGAACTTCCTCTTATCATCAGATTATGACTGATCTTACCCAACTCCTCTTCAGTGGAATAGGTCCACTGGCAAAACGTCATGGAAGACGTGCATTACAGCGCGCTTTCTCCTATATACTCCCTGGCAGCAGCACGTCTACTGTGGTGTAAAGTGTACTTTGTTTAGTACTCACAGTCGCTTACATTGCACAGTTCCCTCAAATGTTCTTAACTGACAAGAACACTGAAGCAAAATTTCAATGATGAGTACAACACAAAATTGATGCTCCATGACTGTCCGCAGACAGACGCAGTTAATTTAACTTTATTTATGCGTCCATCCTTCCAATTTCTGCCCTATACATGAATGACCTGGACAACGGCATGGCTTTTTATTTATTAATTTTTTTTTGCGCTTTTTGGACGCTTGAAATCTGGTAGCTTGAAAATTGTGGTCGCTTGAAATCCGGCAATGGGAAACCTATCCCAACTTAGTGGAATAAATGCAACGAAGTAACAATTTAAAGTGATACTGCAGTCAAAAACCGACTTTTCCCGTTGAAAACCGATGTTTTGGGTTAGATTATGATCATACACAACGGTTTATGCCCGAAAATCTCATGTTTAGTCAAAATAGTTTTATCTGAGTTTTTGTGTAGGCTTACCAATACGCTAGTTTCCGGGGATTCGTGACGTCACGAGATCCTTAACATAAAAATGGGTGGAGTTGAGGTGATCCTAGGGGTGGTCTCGGCTGGGCACGTGGTATAAAAGCAGAGACCAACGGGTTTTTTTTTCCTCTTTGAGACTGAGACCCTTACTGCTAACTAGTTAGTTCAAGTTCAAATGTGAATTGCTTTGTATTACTGCTAACGTTAATATTACGACTTATATCGACACACCCTTTCACTCTTTGACCGTATGAATATTCATAATATGACTACGTGGCACCATCGTCATATGACCACACCCACTCACGAGTTCCAGTTCAAATTGAAGTGGTAAAAAAGGCCTTAGAAAAGCCTCTGCAGTATCTCTTTAACTCCGATTAGGACAAAGCAAACAAGTTATAGATGAGTAAGCATGCTTAAGGCTAATCTACACTGTAGCACAGCACGTCGCTGAGTAAGCATGCTTAAGGCTAATCTACACTGTAGTACAGCATGTCGCTGAGTAAGCATGCTTAAGGCTAATCTACGCTGTAGCACAGCACGTCGCTGAGTAAGCATGCTTAAGGCTAATCTACACTGTAGCACAGCACGTCGCTGAGTAAGCATGCTTAAGGCTAATCTACACTGTAGCACAGCACGTCACTGAGTAAGCATGCTTAAGGCTAATCTACACTGTAGCACAGCACGTCGCTGAGTAAGCATGCTTAAGGCTAATCTACACTGTAGCACAGCACGGCGCTGAGTAAGCATGCTTAAGGCTAATCTACACTATAGCACAGCACGTTGCTGAGTAAGCATGCTTAAGGCTAATCTACGCTGTAGCACAGCACGTCGCTGAGTAAGCATGCTTAAGGCTAATCTACGCTGTAGCACAGCACGTCGCTGAGTAAGCATGCTTAAGGCTAATCTACGCTGTAGCACAGCACGTCGCTGAGTAAGCATGCTTAAGGCTAATCTACACTGTAGCACAGCACGTCGCTGAGTAAGCATGCTTAAGGCTAATCTACACTGTAGCACAGCACGTCGCTGAGTAAGCATGCTTAAGGCTAATCTACGCTGTAGCACAGCACGTCGCTGAGTAAGCATGCTTAAGGCTAATCTACGCTGTAGCACAGCACGTCGCTGAGTAAGCATGCTTAAGGCTAATCTACGCTGTAGCACAGCACGTCGCTGAGTAAGCATGCTTAAGGCTAATCTACGCTGTAGCACAGCACGTCGCTGCGTAAGCATGCTTAAGGCTAATCTACACTGTAGCACAGCACGTCGCTGTGTAAGCATGCTTAAGGCTAATCTACACTGTAGCACAGCACGTCGCTGAGTAAGCATGCTTAAGGCTAATCTACACTGTAGCACAGCACGTCGCTGAGTAAGCATGCTTAAGGCTAATCTACACTGTAGCACAGCACGTCGCTGAGTAAGCATGCTTAAGGCTAATCTACACTGTAGCACAGCACGTCGCTGAGTAAGCATGCTTAAGGCTAATCTACACTGTAGCACAGCACGTCGCTGAGTAAGCATGCTTAAGGCTAATCTACGCTGTAGCACAGCACGTCGCTGAGTAAGCATGCTTAAGGCTAATCTACGCTGTAGCACAGCACGTCGCTGAGTAAGCATGCTTAAGGCTAATCTACACTAGCACAGCACGTCACTGAGTAAGCATGCTTAAGGCTAATCTACGCTGTAGCACAGCACGTCGCTGAGTAAGCATGCTTAAGGCTAATCTACACTGTAGCACAGCACGTCACTGAGTAAGCATGCTTAAGGCTAATCTACGCTGTAGCACAGCACGTCGCTGAGTAAGCATGCTTAAGGCTAATCTACGCAGTAGCACAGCACGTCGCTGAGTAAGCATGCTTAAGGCTAATCTACACTGTAGCACAGCACGTCGCTTGCGGTGTCTACACTGGTTCCATCTGCTTTGCATCTCACGCACTTCTCCACTGGGTTTTCCAGCAGTCTACATGTGTTATGCACCTGTATTTTGCTTCAGTCATGAGTCAGCCATCATTTGCGTAACCAAACTCGGAAATAGCAATATTGTAGTTTCATTTTATATAAATTATATTGATATTTTATCACAAAATTACTTACAAGACATAAGACTATATAAAAATGCCCTTAGTGAATGGGGTTTGCAGATGTTCCAGCTCCCAGTATCTATTCTCTCCTGTATTTTTCTCACGTTTAATTTTCTTTCTCGGTGGGAGCTGGCCTATTTTCAGAGCCACCTCTCTCTGCCCTCTCGTACTTTTGAGTTATCAATCCCAGCCACAACATCTTGCAAGTGTTTATATAGTGCACCTGTGTATTAAAATAACCCTCACAGCAAACATACTAGACTATCAGTTCAGAAAAGAATGAATAATTTGTGCTCTGGTACCACTGACACAGCTGCGCTTGTGAACTTTGAATTGATGAGGCAGACTAACACCTCATTGGAAAACATCAAATGGACATTCGCTCAATAATCAAAATAATTTGATGTGAATACAGTCTGACTTAGTAAAAACGGTTTACTCCTCATAAAGATAAAGATAGTATCCTGAAGGAATAAATCTCCCCCTCTAACATCCAAAACTTTGAACGGAAAGTGCAATAATGGCTAACGGAAAGCTAAATTCGCAAATTCATTGCATTTTCATTAGCAATCCAAATCTGCTGTGCACATTATCTTATGTTGTCCAAAAGCCCTTGGTGTGTAATTTCAAAATCACCTGCTCCCTTCACAAAATTTGAAAGACACTGCTGCTTTTTTCTTTGAGGTTTTAGTTAAATTTATCTAGGACAATATGACCATCAAAAAAAAAAACTTTCTAAAATATCTGTTCTCCACTGGTATAGAACAAGGAGCCGGGATCAGGCTTCGTTGTTGAAGCTCACTTCCTGGTCTTGTTGAGTGTTGCTTTCTGGTGCTAGTGCAGTTGGCTCCAGTATAGGTCTTTTAGCCATGAGTTTCAGTGCAAGTCAATGGTACCAATGCGGTCAAAATACGAAATCAATTGATTTTCCCCCACAAGAATGTGTAAAGCAATAGGTGCTTTTTCTTCATCTAATGTCTCCCCACACTGCAAAAAATGTCTGTCTTAAGTGTTTTAGTATTGTAATGACACTTAAATTATCTCCAGAAGAAAATATTAGCTTGTTTTAAGTTACTTTTTGCCTAACAGGTGAAATTATCTTACTCCATTGGCAAATCTTGAAATGAGTAAAACTCTCACCCCATTGGCAATCTTTTTGATCTTTCTGATATAAGATCTTATGTTGAGATTGACCTATTTTATGTTTTTTGCAGTCCATGTGTCGATTTATTAAGTTATTGTGTCGTTTGAACAATATTTTAATAGTTTGTGGACCAATCCGGGGCAGTTCCCAGTCACTGTGTGTCACTAGCATATCACATGCTTAGTGGACCTGGACCGGACTTAATGACCTATGTGGTCATTAAGTCCGGTCCAGGTCCACTAAGCACGTGAGATGCTTACTGCAGTCTCTGGCTCCAATTTTTGTACAACATGGCAGCACAAAACTGTACTTCCGCAGCTTCAAAACACTTTTCACAAGCCCATGGAAAGTCAATAGGTGATGTCACAGTCACTTCGTCCATATTTTTTTCTACAGTCTATGGTACAGAATGGAACAAGGAACGCAATTTACAAAGGAACATAATTACGTGATTTGCATCATATCATGTGTACTTTTACAGCTAATTTATGCGCGTAAACACTTCACTGTGCTGCCGGCAAGTGGAAAATAAAGAACAGACACGGACAGCGGAGCTCTGCCACGGAAGGTCTACAGCAGTCCACCCCAGGTCCGCAACGTGATCGCTTCTGTAGATAACCTCTTCCACTGTCATTACTTTGGGTATACGCTTCACCGACAGATGTAGTACGTGTTAAGACAAATCACGGACACTACGCAAGTGGGGTTAGACAAGCCTTTAATCTCTTTTTTAAGAAACGGAGGGGGATTCTACTGAGATAACATCGCACAGGGATCAGGTTGGTGGACCACAGAGGCCATGTTATGCCATGTTCCGTCAAGAGAACAAGAGCTTGCGGGTGAGAAAAGATCGAAAGTTTCACACGGACAGTGGAAAGCGTTCCACCAGAAGACACGCACAGATAGAGACGGTCAGGAGTCCTGGTGCCAGAAAATGAAATTCCTCAACTCCTGCACTCGAGGTTATCGGCCTAAATACCAAGTTTGGATTGGCTGAATGCCCAATTCCCCCCATAGCGCTTTATGCAGTTACAGCACCCTCCAAAATTATTCACACCTTCGATAAAGGTGAGACGCAGGGCTGTATAAAATTTAAAAAATAAATCAACATGGGTAATAATGAGCTATATTATATTCTCAAAAAAATTGGGAAAAATTTGTGTCAATCATTTATACTAATACAACTGCTCAGAGGAAAAAAAAATCTTGCTCCCAAAAATATAGGCGTCATTATTCACATTCAGTAAGGATGTATATTGTAAGGATAATATTACTTAGTTCATTCACCCTGCCCCTAGATGGTTCAGCTCTTGCTTATAATTATCTGCTCAGAAAAATGTGCTTAACTGATTGTGCATGGAAGGCCAGTATGTAAACAAGAGTCCTGATGTTATACTGCACCATTAGTCTACATACAATTTTCAATTGTTGCTATTATTATTATTATTAAAGAATAAACAAAAAAGTTTCTCAAATACGACCACAAATAAACTGTGGAAATGGAGTAAAGACATTTAACCACCCGCCTACCCCTGCTTTGGTAACAATGTTTGATTAGCCAAATTATCTGTCAATCAAAAAGAAATATGGCAATACCCTTTGGCCTCCAAACAAAACTAAAGCTAAAGCTAACCATCTCAGCCAACCAACGGTGTCAATATTGGTTACCAAAGAAAGCAGCCATAAACAGCCATAAGTGTCTGCAAATCAACACGTCTAGAAACATGCTTCAAAATCCACTCCATGCTCACATACCAAATGGAAGCTAAAAGCTGGTAAAACAATCACAACCGGAATAAAATGACATTAGAACAGACAAACTACTGCATAGAGAATGCACTGAGGTTAGCAACAACAAAAAAAGCGACTTCTGTGAGATCTACAGAGAAGCATCTAGTTCTGGATGCTGGCTTTATTTAGGAAATCCACAGGAAGTGGTCACATCAATTAGCTACTGACAGCAGATCCAACTGTGTTCTTGTGTCAGTCCGAATTAGGCGCCAGCCCTGAGCAGATGAAATTTCCATCTACTAGGAATAAAATTAAATGAAATGATGAGGGGAAAACAAAAACGCATCCATACGAGGCAAAACACATCACAGCACTTCCTGGCTGTGTAGCACAAGCGGCCATTAATAGGTTAAAAAAAAGGACATACTCAAGTAAACAAGAGTGAGATGATATCTATTCCGTGACAGTATTGGGGGACCACTCCCCCTCACCGCCCCTCCCCACCCCCCCACCCTTTTTTCTTGAGGTGAGACTCTTTCTTCCTCCTCCTTTTTTTTGTGCTTTTTGAAACAGCCCGTCTCCTACCTAAGCTGGTTAGGGTTCCCTCTATCTCTCTGTTACTCTCTCACGCCCCTCCTTCGCTCTTGGCTTTCAGTGCTTTGGAGGTTCGGGCAGAGCCGCTGAGGGAAACGGGAGAGAGGGGTTATTCAACACAGGCAAACAACACACTCAGGCAAAAGACAACACACCAGTGCTTTTCAACCAATACATCCACCCCCCGGTTTCCCTCTCTTTTGGAATGCCACGGGCCAGACTGTCACAGACAAATTCTTCTGCATGCAAATGATTAAAGAAAATGACTAACGTCTACCCTATCGTGGTCCCGCATGTAACTTTCCCTCCAATTCGAGGACCGTGAATCCCTTTAAGGGTCCCATTCCACAAAATTCAAGGACCTGTAAACCCTCGGCTTAAATACAAACGTTGCCAAATTATCAATAAAGCACTATAAAAATGACCTGAATATTTTTGCTGTCCTATCATTCACAATAAACCACAATCCAAACCACAGACATTTTTTATTCGAACAAAACCGCGGCCCTGAGGTAAACTGGTATAAAGCGGTCTATCTGGTTTCCTGTGTGTCCAAGCCTGTGTGCACGAATGTGCCTTATGTAAATCAGTGTATGAGTGTGTGAGTATGTTTGTTTATGTGTGTGTTCATATTTATCCTTACCAAAGTAATACCCTCAGTTACAGTTTATTCTAACCGGTAGCACTGAAAACACATCATTAGTATTCCAAGAGAATTTGTTAAATTTGTATGTTTGAGGAAATGAATGGTGTTTTCTGGGAGCCACTGAATCACAGCTAATGTAATCATGCTATTTATTACATAATGGTAATTAAACCACATGCCATCAGGAACAAAAACCTTCTTTGAATTTAGTTTTATTTACTGCGCAACACATATTGCGAGTACTTTCAAGTACAGCAGTCCCTCACCAACCAGGGCTTTGCCAACAGCGAATTCCATGTATTCTTGGTTTTCACTTTGTACACCTTGTTACCAACCGCAACTTTAGGTTTTATGTATCTGTGGTTCAGCCAAGGATGGTAAAACAGCACTTCAATATTAAATTAGGTTTATATATCAGCAACCTGTAAAATGTACACTATGACCAAGAAAGCAAGTTTAGTGCCATTGGTACAAATCACAGCAAGTCTGCTGCCCACAGCTGTTACTGAATCCTAAACTGCGGCTATTTTGCGGCAACTATGGACATATAAGAAGAACGTACAGTACAGGCACTGTTTTTAGTCTTTGTTTATTTTAATTGTGTTTAATGATGGAATAGGTAACATAGTTAGGCTTTGATGAGAGTTAAACATGCTGTGGAACCTAACCCCTCCCCCCATTTCCCATAAGCCTTTAGTCTTGCCAGCTGCGGTCTTGCCAACCTTGGTGGTTTTCAGGAATCCAACATCTGCGGTTGGCGAGGGGACTGCTGTACCGTACTCAGTGGAGAATACCAAAATTAACACGTTTTTCATCATTCATAAGTGGTCATGTTTTCACTGAATAACTGCATTCCGTGATAGGTTCAGACAGTACGGTGAGAGTAGAGAGACTTTGGAAACGCAGAGGTATGTAGACCCCCCCACCTTAATCGGTTCTTTAAATGAACAGTCCAGTCCTGATTAGCTGCAAATTCTTACGATTATTTAAAACAGCTACCCTAAAACTGCAGTAGAAGGGCAAAGCTAAGGGCCGAGCAGGCTCGCAGCGACAAACGGGTCAGGAAAAGGTTCTTTGGACTTATCGGCTTGCTGCATAACCAATCGGTGTGCCACGGCGGGTAATTTTAGGCTAAATATTTTACCTTTACGATGGAATACAATGGGGGCATTTACCAAACGCAGTAGGCACTCGGTTATGCTAACGACACGTGTGACTCGCTGCTAGGCTAGCAAGCAGCCACCTCAGATCAACCAGAATCAGACCAGCCACCAGTAAGACCAGGACCTGCTGAGCAGACCACAAGGCTGCAAAGGCTTGATAGGGCAGCCCTTAGAGCCTACAGCCAGCACGAGGGTCGCAGGAAGTTCAGAGATTGCATACGTTTGTGTCTTTCACCCCACTGCCTTCAATGCCACATAAAAGGAGCTACAGTGAGCAATGAAAAAAGAGTGCCGGCAGGAAGTGCCGTACGAGATGCTGGTCAAGGGCACGTAGAGACGGGGACAAAAGATAGGAAAGATTTCTTTACGGCGAGTTCCGGCGACCGCCCCCTGACACAAGGACGCCCTGCCTGATATGCAACTCCGCACGAGTTCAGGTTACTCCAAAAATAAGTTCACAACCCTCAGGTCAGAACGCAGGTGCTTAGTGAGAAGTATTCAACGCTGGCTTCGACTGAATGCCTTGAACACAAGTGAGCATGGAATGTGCTGTACTCATTATTATTTCCAGGAAGGTTTTTCCCCCCCATATAATATCATTATATTAATATATCTAATGTCTGAGTCCTGTGGGCTACCAAGCAGCCAAATCTCATTGTCCAACCCAGTGTTTGGTAGCCCGGATCTATACTGTTACATCGGTATGTTATGTCCACATAACCTGCACCCTTAGTAAAGAAAGTCTCTTAATTTCTGAGTATTTTAGTAAAGAACTTTCTACAATGACATGTCAACAGAAATAGTGGTCCAAAGAATAATATCACAGCTTTTTTGTTTATTTTAAGGTGTTTGGGTAGTTTATGATACCCATCATGATATTTTGTATTAATAAAGTAACATAATGAATAAACAATGGTTTTTGGGGACTTATTCTAAAAATTCTAATTTGATGTTTTCATTTTTCAGTTTCTCCAAATATTTTAAGTCCTAAGTTTGAACAGCTGACATTAACATATTTCTTTATGGAAGCATGTGATTTAAAAGTTTTTTTGTGTGCTACCCATTGATATGGTGAAAGTATTGGTTACCATGGAATTTTCCAGGATGGTTATCAATGTCAAACCCATGACATGACATGCCTAGTAGCAAGTGACTATAGGTGACAAAAAATGTAATGGGGGAAAAAAATACTA
Source organism: Synaphobranchus kaupii (assembly GCA_029718625.1). Classification (NCBI taxonomy): domain Eukaryota; kingdom Metazoa; phylum Chordata; class Actinopteri; order Anguilliformes; family Synaphobranchidae; genus Synaphobranchus; species Synaphobranchus kaupii. The sequence goes on along the minus strand of CM056390.1, from coordinate 28,664,766 downwards.
TGGAGGTTTAATGCAACACTACTTCAATATAGTTACGGAACTCACCACCATTGGTTGAAATTCAAGTACAGCGCATCGAGGCCATTCAATCAATACTAGTTAGCATATTAGCAATCATACAAAGCGTTTTTTGAAGGAGTCACCATGATTTGCATGAAAAGGTATTATGGCTGCAATTGTACTAGTGATTACATAAAATCGTATTGCCCACCCCAGTTGACGTAAAATATTTTTGTTAAATGCCACATGACGACATACAAAAAGCGAAGTTGTTATTTTTCGGTTTGGAAATAATCCAAGGTGCTCCCTAAATGTTGTTTTCCCTCAAGCTAGACATTCTGAATAATAAGTTCTCGGCTACGGTATGAGAAGTATGAGGAGTGAACATTACGCAGCAGATTGTTGGAAGATGCCAAGACGAGTGAACAAAAGAAAACGGCTGTGTTTTTTTTTGCTACCGTACTCTGATGCTTGACGTACTCTATGACGGATGGTTGGTTATGGAACCAGTGCCGGCTGTGCTCAGAGAACAAGACTACAGAGATGCAAACGGCCATTTTGGGCAATCGGGGAGGTTGAGCGGATTCTTCCGATCAGAGGTAGGCGCCCCTGAAACTGCAGTGCCAGAGATGCGCCTGGTTTTAGCTCCATCCAAACTTAGAACTGCACAACTGGATTAATAATTAGGCTTAATGAATGCTGGTGGCCATGCGCTGGAGGTACTCAGCGTTTCACCATCCAGGCTCTGGATATTCAGGCTCAGACTCTTAATAATCGATCAAACTCTTGTCATCAGGCTTAATACAACAAAAACCAGCAACATCACCGGCACGCCTGGACCAGGGTTGTCTACTCCAGATATAGACCTATCTGATACGCGACTCTGTTCTTAAAGAGATAGGTCACTTTCTGTGGTATGGTTTCAGTTTCAGTGCATGTTTTCAATTGGCCCAGACAGTTTTTGTGTGTAATGAAGGGCATTTTCGATCTATACAGATGTTTCTGATGACCTGTTGGTTTTTACAATGGCTGGTATGGAGTTTATTTTCTTTCTTTAGACCAAAAAAACCCTTTGGAACCCCTACACAGCCATTGCGAATCCGGTAGGTCTTCAGAAACTTCTGTAAGTATCTAAAATGTCCTTCACAGCACGTAAGCAGGGACAATCAAAAACACGCTAAAACGGACTCTCACAAAAAGCAAAGAAAGTGACTCAGTACTTGAACACAGAATGTTCTGTCTCAATATGACCGAAGATTTTAGTTTGACGCATTCATGGAAAACCATGAAACAAGGACAATACTGTAACAATGGTGTTCTGTCCTTTGGCCACCTTTTCATGAATATTCATAAATAAACTGTCACCGACCCCAGCCTCCTGCTGCACGGAAGCAGAAAGGACAGAGGGAGCGCAGGAGCTGACCATCTGGTTACTATAAAGTGTGGAGGCTCCTCAGAGCCCTCACCCAGGAGAGGAAGGAAACCTGAACACCTTGCCAGGTTTCAGACAAGATGTGATGTTTAAATGTTTTGTTATTTTGTTGTTTATTTTGTTGTTGTTGTGTGTTGCTGCTAATGTTAAATACTTACCTTTATGGCTTTTATGGCAGACTTTGTTATCTGGGTCATCTTTGCTTTGGATATTGGGGGCTTGTATTCGTTCAAAGAGTAAAGCTGAAAAACACAAGGAAAAGATAAAAAAGGGTGAATCCAACGGTCATCATTGGGCATTGCCTCTTCAGTAACTGCAAAAATGTGTTTGATTCAGAACACGCTTCAAAATACGTGCATGTGCAGGGAGACCAATTAGAACAGACTGAAAACCAATCCTAAGCCAAGAACCCAGAAGGGAACTGTTGTCTTCTACAATTTTGGTACAATTGTTTGTGCTTCTTTCTCCCCAATTTGGAACCACTAATTGTGCCTCCCTAGTTACAATTTTATCAAACGCACGACAGAAGCACAGCTGCTGAAGTGCTAACAGTCCTATAATGCATTCACCTGCAAGCCAATGACGGTTTTCTTTTTTTCTTTTTTATATATTTTTCTCAGGGCTTTTTATTGCATAGCACAGTGTAGACAGACAGGAAGAATGGGGACAGGGACATGCGACAAAGGTCGTGCAGCCGTATTCAAACAGCCGACGCTGTGGCTCACAATGAGCATGTGGACGGTGCTCTACCAGCTACGCCACCGCCGACACAATGACTGTTTTCCACCCTACATACCACACAGTACTATAGTAACGAGTGAATCAAGGGCTTCGCTCACTGATGACTGGAAGCCTGCCGGCACCTGATGTGCTGTTGGGAGGAACGTTGGAACCCAAGTAACTCTAACTGACAAAGCTAAATCCAGTTGTTGAAAGAGGGAGCTGATGGCATGTTTACGCAATAGCTTAAAATATGGCTTAGAAGCAAATTTTCAGATTTTTCCTGCAATTTAAGTCCAACAATTGCGCAAGGTGTGTATAATTAAACAAGCCAACTTCCCTAACAATAAAACTGCCATCTGACAGAAAATAACTCTCATCGCTGCACACCATACAGTCATGTCATATTGCTATACCAATGACACTGAACTCTGTCTTTCCCGCCATATGACCTCCGCGTGTCTCAGCCTGCCCGAATGACATCTGGAGCTGGATAGAAACTCACCGCCTAAAGGTCAGCTGGGCAAAGATTGAGATGCTCTACATCCCTGCTATGCCTTCCCTCCTACTTGACATTTCTCTCACCCTGGGCGACACCATCTTGCTTCACCTAGAGCCAATAACCTCAGAGTGGTGCTAGATGACACTACATTGAGGCTGTGAGCCGGGTGTGCAGATTCTACCCCTGCATCAGAATCCGCCCGTACCTCATCACCTACCCACCCCAGCTTCTGGTTCAGGCTCTGGTCTTCTCCTGCCTGGACTACTGCAACTCTCTTTTCGCCGGCCTCCCTGACTCTGTCATTAGGCCAATGCAGCTCATCGAGAATGCCGGACACACGCCCAAAAGACTCCCACATCACCCCCCCCTCCTCTCTGCCGTCCATTGGCTACCGTCACTGCTCACATCAAAATTTAAATCTTGGTGTTAGCCTGGCAAGCTACCAAGGGGAAGTGCCCCTTCAAACCTTCAGAAGATTGTCAGACCATACATGCCAGCCAGACCCCTCCGTTCCACATCAGGCTCCTCCCCTTCTTCAAGTTTGCATTTCCTGGTCACGTCTGTTGTCTGCTCTGGCCCCTCAGTGGTGGACTAAGCTTCATAGAGCAGCCAGAACATCGGCCATCTTTCGATGCAAACTGAAGACCCACCTCGAGAATTAGCCTTGGCTCCTCGACCCCACCCATGTCCAGCACTCAGCCCTATGTGATTAGGTGGAACTTCTCGCTCTCTTTTGTTTCAGAACCTGTTGGCTCTTTGCTGTTGTCAATTTAATGTAGTTTAATGCATTCTGGTAGTTTCCTCCTTGTTTGTGCAATGTGTAGCTATAGGTTTAATGTTCAATAGGGTAGTTACAAGTTGTCAATGGAGTGTGCAGCTCTTGTACCTGCCGTCTCTTTTGGGACTATGCTTCCACCCTCTGGGGAATCACCGCACTTTGACCCTTTTGAATCTTTGCACCCGTGTTTGCATTGTAAGTCGCCCTGGATAAGAGCACCTGCTAAACAGCAGTAAAGTAACACGTGTGCATGTGTATTAACACTGTTATTAACTTCTTAATGTGAGCAAAGTTTTTTTGCCAACCCGACTCCTGTCAGTACACAAAATGGTTGCCTTTTCTTGAACAGAAAAATAGTTTGTTTCACTTTATGTTAAACAAAGTTTCATATGGCCCTGGCCAGCTTGTGTCGCAACATTCAGTGGTAGGTTCTATGTGATCATGTGTGATCGTGCCTTTCCTTTCATCTTTTTTCTTTAATTATATCTGATGTGGTAGTAAACATCCAAACTTCAGAGGCCGCGGGAAATGCTTCCAGAAAAAACATCACCAATGATATATATGGGTGTTGATAAGACAGCCAATCAGCAGCAAGATTGTACAGCTTCCATGTGACTGACAACAACAGATCACATGGAAGCTGTACAACCTTGCTGCTGATTGGACGTCTTATCAACACCCGATAGATAACAGTGGTGACGTATTTTCCCGGAAACATTTTACATGGCCTCTGAAGTTTAGATGTTTACTACTGCATCAGGTATAATTAAAGAAAAAAATACGAAAAGAAATGCAATACCCCATATGGTGGCGATGGCTGTTATCGCATTCGATAATTATTGTTGCGGTATATCGCCAAGCCCTAATTTAGGGTAAATAAGCATTATTTTATTCTTCATGTTATTTTGTCAAAAGGTATGACTGTGCTAAAGTATTTCATTTCAATTCTGGGGAGGGCCAAAACAAAAACAACGAACCCAAGTCCGTTCTTTCTTGAGATTTCATCTCAGTTTCACATTTACCACAATGCCTTAATGTTACTGCTTCAGACGCATTTTCGGTATGTAAATTGCTTAAAATTGAAGTGCCGCAAACACTTGCAAGTGTCTGCGGTCTCAGAGGGGAATAGAATTCAGCTGTTTGTTTGCTTTTAGACAACTGTTTATCTGCTTTTGAAACAGAAACAGGTCAGAGCCTAATGATTCCCATTTTAGAAATGTATGATGGCATGAACCAACAAGAACATACAACAGCTACAAGACACCGTTAAATTATGAGTGAGACCCATCTTAAGAGTAGTATCACTAACAGGCTATATCTCTTCTGCTATAACTACATTGCCCATAATGCCAATGTGTAATGTGTGTAAACAGGTGGTAGTACAAAGCTCAGGAGCTCTTCTTAACACAAGGCCACTACTGGGTTTGAATCCAGAGGTCTGAATAGTGCAGAGAATGTCCCTCATTCTCACTGTGTGAGCAATAAAACAAAATACACCATATTTTCAGTTTCATAAGGTATAGAAGTATTTGTGCTTCAGTTATGGAAAGGGGAAATTGTGCTACAAAGCATAATAGATTCAATATATAAACAAACCGGAGTACCTGAACCTTGCTCAGATTGTGGGGAAACTATCTGCCAAATCTTTTTTCCAGAAGTCCATATATCAAGTTATCAACACAGTTGCAAAGACATACGAGGGGTCAAGACTGTGTTTCCCCCGTCCTTCAGTTTTTATAAGCTCAAGCAATATATGCTCGCTGGCATGTGTCTGAACTTCTTGTAAGCTTAGCATGACTCGCTTGTTTTTTCTTTCTCAATGTCAAAGGAATTAGTACAAATCAAGTATACTTGATCATCCGTCTTGATAAACTAGACATATGTCCAGTGACAAGAGATCTATGAATTAACTGTGTATGACCTAGTCAAGGTAAATGGGGGAAAAAACAACAGATTAAGCTCATAGGTTATGTTTCATGTGTGACTGGTGAAAGAATATATTTATCTACAATTCAAAATGAGGAAAGGAATATTCAAGATTCCCTGAAGGCTTCTGCCCGATAATGCCATAGTATTGGCCAGCTGCTCAGCTAATCTATTCTCACAAAAAACACATTTACAGCTATATTGGTTATACATTTTTGAATTGAAAAACTATTGACATTAACAATCAGTATTTTTCTAACACAACTGGCTACATAAGGACATAAGCAGCTTGCCACTTACAATAAAGTGGGATGATTAAATGAGATCCCTTTGCAGTACTAATGTAAACCAATATTGCATTACGTAATCTTAATAAAGATCGGCCATTCCTGTGCAAAAAGAGGCTCGTACCTCCACAATTATGGATGCATTACTTTTAAAACGCTTTAGTGTCATTTTCTACCTGGCCATTTCTAACGAGCTTGTAAACCGGCCAAATTATAGGACATATCGTTAGATGCATTAGCAAGTCTCCTAATTATTACTGTAACTATGACTAGCTAGCAACACCACCATGAAAACAAATACATTAGGTAACGTTAGCAGCTAGCGAAGCTATCAGCTAACCTATATAGCTAAATATCCAACACATAAATTAAGGTTTGTGTAGTACGTTATGGGTCTTGTTCTGGAAGAAGATGCAAGTATTTCAGTAAGCTAAAATCGCCTACTGATGATGATAGATAATCCGATTCCTCGCAAGTTGTAGTGTTAGCACCAACAAAACACGAGCCTAAGCTTGTCGTTGTTTTTGTACAGTTACGTTAACGTTATGCCTAATGTTAGCGTTAGCTAGCCAGCTAAGTAGAATTAAGAATCAAGCTGATCAGACCCGGCGTTATTAACGTTACTTGCTTACGTTGCTGATATAATGGTCAGTTAATCAACGATATCTTATTAAAAAAATTATCCTGGCCATAGAACTAACTTCCATGGCTTTATTAGCACATGATGTTGCGCTAGTGAGCTAACAAGCCAGTGTGTCGCTAACTAACGTTAGCTGGCAAGCCAGCAAATACGCTGCTACAGCTAGTTAGTTATGGTTTCGTTTAATGGTCAACAATTGGCCATCTAGCTAAATTGCTGCAACATAAACCTAAAATATCGCTTAGGGGCAAATTGTATGATTCCGATTTCTTTTACAACTCAATTTTTTCGCACGTTTCGAGTTACTGTCGCTTTGCAGTTTAGCTAAGCGAGGCCCAGTTTCCACTACACTGCCCTTCCCTAGCGACACTAGCTAGTCCGCACGAACATGAGTGGTTTAGAAAATCAACACAACATTACATCTGGGGCGAAACTGAAGGCAAAGTATACAAACCTCGCCATTAAAAGCTTTAACGGCCTCCATGATTTCGTAGTTCTTGGTGCAGAGTATCGAAGAATGGTGAGGTTGACGTTTTCACAGCCCCCGGTAAACTGAGCGCTCTCGCTGATGTTTCAGTGTGATGAAGGAGACCACCAATATGGCGGGCAATCGCTAGACGGAGAACAAACATGGTGATCTGAGCGACCCCTAGTGGTGCGGTGCCAGTACTGCACCAAAGTAAAGTAAAGTCAACAGCGACGACATTCGGCCATTCATTGCTTCTTCTTCTTCTCTGATTTAATGGAGAATCGTAATACAACGTGTATAGGTGCATATCGCCACCTACTGTACCGGAGTGTGTAACATCAGGACTTTACATACTTCAAGTTATAACAAAAAAAACAAAAAAACTATTACGATATAATCCTGTATCTTTAGGCCAACTATTGCAGTGACACAGTCAACTTTTAACAGCCTGCGCCTAGCAACCAAAGTCATGAAAACATGTAGAATAAAAAAATAAAATAAAAAGTATAACTGACTGTAGGTGGAACTCAACATGGTCTTTGACAAGGGTTTGCTTCCCGGTGTTCTAGTTGCAATCACTATTGGGACAAGACACCATTATGTCACGTAATATTAATTGTTAATTAAGAAGCCAGGACACAAATGCAACAGTAGGGATCATACTGATAGACCTAAACATTTTTTCGTACTCTCGTCACAAACCATTTCAGTTTTGCACAGTATTTACTAATGCAAAAAAAAACAAAACAGGGACTACACATTCTATTGCATTGTGTACATCAATGCATGTTTATTTACAATATTAAAATGACATTTTAAACTGAATCACAAATAATAGAACAAATAATAGAACAATGAACAATTGAAATCCCTCGTCCAACTGATTGCCTATTACAGCATTTCTCTGTGCAGTGTTTTCAGTTGTGGGGGTTGTAATATTTTTTGATTAAAATAAGTTTATTTATAAAAAATTTAAAAAAAGAAGAAACTGAACATTGGCCCAAATGTACTCTTAATTTTACAATCATCCACAAAAACAATGAAAGCATAAACTGTGGAGGACCAAGCTCATTTGAAGGCACAAAATGAACACAAAACACGTGCAAGTGAAGTTGGAGTAAAAGTGCCCTAAATACAAGAGAGGAATGAAGAAGACAGTAGTCTTCCACCGTCCTTGGTAGGGGTTGAACTGAAGCCATTAAGCTCCAAAAATGCCCATGATTAAAGTCATGCATGTCCCAGCGAGGCAATCGCACCTCATATTAAGTAGCAAATCCTTTACAAACAATGTTTTTCATTTGAACCAGTGTGCACATGGCGTTGGGGTTCCTCTGGTTCTCCGTTTTTTAGGGTGCTCACACACTCGTCTCTAAGGAGCCAGCTCTGGCCACCTCTGCGGGTTGCCCCTTATTTTCCCCCTCCCCCACAAGGAGGCGGTGTCGTTGGAAAATCTCCTGAAGCAGCTGCGCGTTCGCCTCCTTCCACTCCCTGTATTTTTGTGAGGTCAGACAGCGGTCAGACAGCAACTGCTCGATTGTCAACAGGTCGGCTTCTCTGGCCTGTGTCAGAGGAGGGGCAGGGAAAATAGAAACATGAGTTGCATATCTATAATACTACTAGTACTAGTACTACTACCAATAATAATAATAATAATAAATAACTTTTATTTATATAGTGCAGTTCGTAATCTTAAGAGTGCTTCAAAGCATAGTTATACAAGCACATATTAACACAGAGTAAACAAGATATGCACAAATTTGCACAAACTTTCTCTTTCACTGTCCATTACACATTTCCATTACACTCAGTCCACGTCGGCGCTTGAATGCCTTCCCTCAGTGTTACATCTATGTTTATATTATATCACATCGACGGCATACAAATGCACACATATTCAACACATCAACGTCAGCACTCTCAAGAGTTAAACGCAAACCACCGTGCCCGTTTCGATGAACTTTTTCCACATTGCCATTCAAGGATCAACTCTAGTACCCGTAACGGAGACACAGCCAGTGATGAATGCTTTGGACTTGAGCGAGAATCTTTCCGTCTATATTTGCATATTGAGTCTGACCCAAAAACAATACCGAAGTACGGTACTTAGAAGACAATAGCTGTAAAAGGCAGACATTCCAAATGTATCCAATTGATCTTTGTTCGAGAAATTAACCTCTCGCACAGCACTGAGAAGTCATCCTCTTTCCAGCTAAAGCTTTTGTTCTACATTATGGGGAACAATGTGCCTTTATGCCAGGATCCCTACTCTTCTTAAGCCCTAATGCTGTGCAGTAAATGATCAGCAAACTTTTTTTTTATTGTAAAATTTTGAGTTGACAGCCAGCATGAGTTAGACCAAACTCCAACATGGTCGCAGATTCTCTATAGTAACCAGACGGTGACCTGTGTATTCCTTCCATCCTTATCCTACTACCACATGAGGTTCCAGTTAGTAAATTTCTAGTGTTGTATTACAATTTATAAATATTTCTTAAGAGGCCTGTCCCAAGGACAGAGGAACCACTGCGATCAGTATTGTCTTTGGCCATTCATACTCATTCACAAGTTCTCAATGAGAAGAATATGGAGCAGACTACTTGCGCATTATACAAAATCTGTGGCATGGCTAAGGCTCTGAATTCACATGGTTGACACTGCCACCTAGTGTCACCCTTCAAAAGAATCCATTTTACCTGTCAAGTGAGTAAGTGTAAGGCTTTGCGGACCCCAGATTGGCTGGAGCAACCGTGCAATGTCAACCACTGACTTGTATTAACCAATAAAAATACTTTGTTCTCCACTCAGAGCACTGCAATTGGTTCAAACTAGCAACTCATTGATAGGACATGTTAAAAATGGCCCTTCTTTGGAATTTGTGAAGCCGCACTCTTCTCTGTCTCTACCCAATCACAAAAAACTACCTTGAGAGTGCTGTTCAGTGTCCGAATGAGGTGCAGCTTTTCGTTGATGTTCTTATTTTTGCAGCGCTTGATGAAAGACTGCCTGAAGTCCCTTTTAGTGGAAGGTTTGCGGTGACCAATGGGTGACAAGCTGGCTGCTTTCAGGCCAATGTATAACTGTTCCATTTCATCAGAGGCAGCTTCTGATGAATTAAAAAAAACCCACAAAAATAAAAACATAATATCTTGTCAGTACATTTGAAGAGCTTAAGAGAAAGGCACATTGTTATTTTAAAAAAAGAGACCATGTAATATTCTTATGTGGTTGTACACACCACATAACACTATGGAAGCCCATTTTGAATAATTTCATAATCTAATATACTAACTGACCCCTCAAGCACTGTATAAATCTCTTCTTTCACTATAAATGGCTCACAGCAATGAAATGTTCATACATACTGTAGCATCCTATGATTCACAGTGAGAGACTATCTAAGCCTAGCCACGGGATATAAACCAATTCACAGGCCAAATAATTTATTTCAGCTTAGACACTGGCACTGGGTTAGCCCCTCAAACGGCAAGGCAAAGACACCAGCATTGCTTTGAATTAGGGGCAGAGAGGATGGCTTGACCGTGCTGCTGAAAGATGCAATTTTCCTTCCGGTTGCTACACACAGCAGAAGTGAGTTAAACAGTCAGACAGTTCCGGAAACCTCTTCAGTTGAACGCACCCTGCTGAGTGACGGTCAGACTGACCATAGAATGTGTCAGGTGGTAATAAAACACAGAAGTATCAACCCATAGCACTTGTATTAAACTCAATACATACACTCCCCTATACATCCAATCAAAAGCTCCTAGCCAGTTTAAGGGCATATGCAATAAATAAAATGACTCAAGTCTTTGATTTTTTTAAGCTTTTTTTGGTTCAATCAAATGTGATTAACACTTAAAAATCCAAGAAACCAGAAAAGGTGTGATCTTAAAAATGTGGTGCCCAGACTAGAGGTGGGAGTTTTTATTTAAGGAACATGTGAGCCTTCCCTGTGCAAAGCTTTCTCCAGCTTTACATTCTAATAAACTTGATTTTCTTTCACTGAATACAAGTCGCATTAAAGCAAATGAACCTGTATGCAAGTCAGTGATCTTAGACCTGAAATGCCTAGAATGCTGATTATATAATTTAACGTCGGGTTCTATGTAATACTGCAATGATAGGACACCCACAAGACGCAGTTTATTTTCTGCCAAGTTAACTTTGTAGGAATGAAACTGTAAGTGTGTAGACTCATCCACATAAAGATTCAAAATAGTTTATGTTTACATCCATTTGATAAGTTGATAAGAATAATATACAAGAGCCCAGTATCATATATTTTGTAAATACTCCAGAATTCTAAAGTTGTGTCCAAATTGCATTAACTAAGGAGGGATAAAGACCATCTTCTTCTTTCCTCTGGGAAATGGCAGAAAATTCAAGCGCTAGTCTTAAAGTGACACTGCTAAAACGTTCTTGACAAGAAGTTCAAAGTCCTCGATTTTTCTAAATATGAAATTTTAAATGTTGGCGAATGTTTAACGACCGTGGGAAACCCCGAGTTCATTACCAATGGAGATGGATCGAAAATGACAACTTAAAGTACGTACGGACAGACATGGGAATTCTCAGTGTCTAGCTCAGCTGCTTCCATAATTAACGACATCTTTGGACGAGATGCTAAACTGCGGTCCTGACTCACTGTGATAATTAAAGCTCCCATGACACTTATTGAAAGAGTAAGGGCGATAACACTAGTTTCACAGTCAAATTGCTGTAAATTTACTATACCTTGCCATCAAATCATACACCCTACATCTTGTTGGCGAATGGCTATACACATTCCTTTGGATTCCCTGCTCACTTTGATTATCCAAGCGCTGCCCGGCCCTCCAAACACACAGCTTCTGAGCATGCTCACCCCCTTCTCCAGATCCTGATAAAGCAATCTCCTCCTGCTCCACATTTTGCTCTATGCAGTTATCCTGTGAGAGGAAGGTGTCATGGGGCTGTTGGAACTCCCCACTGAGCCTATCCACGTCAGCAGGCAAGTGGACCTGCACAGAACAGACACATGTCTCTCCAGTGGCAGGGATGGACTGCGAGACCATGTCGGGACAGGACTCCCGGGGCTTGGTCAGCGAGGAGGCGGAGCTCTGTGACGTCATAGTGCTGACAGGTGAGGAGGCGGAGTCTGTGGCCTCACTGGAAGGGGCAGAGTGGTAAGATGGCGGAAGGCTGCCCTGTTTAAAATAAACATAAGGCCATTGGAAGTCGTAATGGAATAATGACACTTCAGGAAGTTTTCCGATCTCCATGTTTAAGTAATGTCTAAATATGCTGTTATTCTGTGTTGCCTTTAGCCTACCATTTTCTAGGAGTTTAGATCCATCGCCAATCGAAGGTGTCTTAATAATGGAAATTTCCAAATTTTTTCACCATGTTGACTCGCAGTGAAAAAAATATGTTTTTCTGTTTATTCTGTATATTCCTTCCAGAATATTTCTACTGTGCCAAACTACAGTGAGCACCATCATTCATTGGACAGTGACCTATTTTTTGTTATTTTGGTTCTGTACTCTGCACTATGGAATGCATGGTTGGCTAAATGGCTGTAAGTCATCGAGGGTCTGAGGTATCAAACGAGCCTCAAACCATCACTCTGCTGCCAGATATAGATATAGATGGATCACTTTAAGGGTTGCTTCTCCTGACAAATTTTCCTATTGAACTCTATGGAAAAATAAGTCAAGAGAAGAAACCCTTCAAGTGATCCATCCATATCTACTGCATATCTGGCAGCAGAGTTATGGTTTAAGGCTGCTTGTTTGATACGTCAGACCCTTGATGACGTCGAGCCATTTAGCCAACCATGTGTTCCATACTGTGCCAGTGTAATTTACAGCTAAATCTAGTCCCACCCCCCAATTCCCATAGAGATCCATTCAAACGCAGAGAGGTTATAGTATCGCTTGTAGAAGTACCAGAAAATAAGATACAAAAGAGTCTTTTGATATTGTTGGGTCACAGACATCAGGAAGTCATGGCATGCAAAGGATATGCGACCAAATGTTAAAAATGATTACTGTATTCTACATTAATGTAAACTGTCCAATATGTTTTGATGCCCGAAAATGGGGGGGACTATGTACAAAAGGTTGTATAATTTCTAAACAGTTCATCGGATATGGATGAAAATACCCTGAAATTAAAGCTGACAGTATGCACGTCAACCTCATTGTCATTGTATCCTTTCAAACTCAAACTTAGAGTACAGAACCAAAGTAACAAACATTGTGTCACGGCCCAATGAATTATGGTGCTCACTGTATGTGACAATATGCAGTGATTGGCACAAATAATAGAATTGATTGATTTACGGGGGTAAGCGGCTTCACTGACCTGAGATTCATTCCCAGAATCCGTGTTGAATTGCTCTGAATATGGGGGAGGGGGTGCCTCTGTGGAGTCCTCTTCCTCATGGTCACTCCCTTCACTGTAACAATCTGAGCCAAACACAGACACGCACATACATGCACACGTGCACACACACACACACACATATACACAGACAGACACACGCACACATACATGCAAACATACACACACACTCAGTCACCGATGCTTTGGAAAACCTGAGCATGGTAAAATGTAATACATTCAAAAAAACATACTTCACCAGAGGTGAGAGTAAGGGAAAATGAAAATGAAATAATAAGCCATTGTATATTATATATAATAAGTCATTATATTATCCATCATACTGATAATATTATCTTCATGGATGATATTAAACCTTTGACCAGGAACAAATATTTCACACAGTGTTACATGAATGATGAAGTCAACCAGTTTACTATTATAATTAACATGGTAATAAGGATTAATGATAATATTAGGGCCATATCATTGTCAACCGACGATAGCTAAAAACGAAGTTATCAGAATCTGCACAATGCTAAGATGGTTGATATGATTGGCCGATATGATGGCACAACATACATCCGCCAGAGAGGTGCCATGCGCCACCGATGTTGTAAATTACGGGAAAAGGCCATGCTCAAAGAGTAGCCTAACCATAATAATCTGAACTTCTTTAATTTAGTATTTATATTTTACTTTATCATTTTTACCAGCCAAATTCACAAGCAAAGCTATACAGAGACTCAGTAGCTGTCTAGACTCATGTTCTCTGCTTAAATATAAAGTCAGCAAGTTGAAATATTTTGTTAAATATCATATGTTACATTCTTCCTTCACAAATGGATTTCTGAGCTCATCTGTGCTCTATCGGCGTCGACATTGGTCAATATGACCAAACAAACATTACTTATTGATATCAGCCCCAGAATTTCAATATCATGCATCCCAAGTAAAACACAAAATGAACAACAATAGTAACTCCAATAATAACAGAATCACAACAACAAGGCATCCATGACTTACCACCCGTGTTGTCATTTGGGTCATACAGAATAGCAGCCAGTCCGAGCTTATTCAACCATCTGCAAAAGAAGCGCAGAAGAAGCACAGGTGATACTGAGAAGCAGTGAAAGCTTTTCACGTGTCGGCAGCTTTTCCTCCTCCTCGCTTTCTTACCTGTTCATCTCCTCACTGCTCTCTGCCGCGAAGTAAAACATCATGATCTGAGGGTGGCAAGCCTTAATCGCACTGCAAGAGAACACAGACAGGACGTGAGTTACTAATGACAGGAAGTGGGATAGAGACAGTAGAGACAGGGTTGGTAGAATAGGGTTAAGACAGACTGTTGTATCCACGTATTAGTGCCAAACTGGAAGTAATCGTCATATAAACGTTTGTAGCCGTTTGGTTCTGGTTAGGAACCAATGCATTGATACATCACAGTCTGCTCTAACCTTATTTTATTGACCCTGGCCAGAGACAAGAAGTAAGCTAGAGATGCCGGGGACTAGAAGGGAAGGCGATGGCAGAGACAGGAAGTGAGACAGAGATACCAGAGACAGGAAACGAGAAAGAGATACAAGCGACATAAAGTGAGCTACAGACACTAAAGAAATGTAGTGAGAGAGAGACATCTAAGAAAGGACATGAAGCAAGGGTCACCAGTGGTAGCTAGTGAGACTATGGTCATGTGTGAATATCCAGGGACGTGCACAGATAGACCTCAGGTAGTGCTCAAGCACCTGCCCTTTTGCCCTCTGACCAGATAAGTGCCCTTTTTGAAAGAAATTTTTTGTTAATTTCTTTTTCTAATTTTATATTTCAGTTTTTTTATGTGGCCCATGGCATCAATTCTCAATTAAAAGCATGTAATAATGCCCGAAAATTGCATTTGAGTTGTAATTCTGCGAGACCGCACCTCACGAGCCTCCCCCCGCCCCTCCCTTTTCGACTTTCTTGTTGACGCAGCTGCCACACAAATTGAATGCCCTGCAGCAGCATCCACTTGACATGACAGCCAGCCAGGTAACGTAACGATAATGTTTGCCCTAAGCCAGTTGCCAAACTAACTCGGCATTGTTTGTCACTGTTGTGAAATTAGACCACTATTAAAACATTTCAATACAGCAGCAGTCAGCCTCAAAATAGGCCACCTGCCCTCTTAAACTCCACGCGCGCGGACATTACTCCCGCGCCCGACATTACTCTCAGAGGCTGTAGAGGGCTCATTTTTAAAGCTAGACTGATGAAATATGAAATCTGAAGACCTAAGGCATCCATTGGTACCAACCCTGTCATGGTAGCTTGTCGGGAAGGGGGGTAAATAACGCTATTTTGTTACGCTCAATTTTGGCGAGGGAAACTGAGGGCCACTGACTGGCTACAGTCTGGTGAGGCTTACTGTTGAATTGACTCTCTCACCAAGCAGTCTTATTCGTCTCTGTGTGAATTGATACAGTAATTTTGTAGAAACCTGTTGAGTATTAAACATCTGCATGAGTGTATGGGTATTGAAATAAATAAATATGTAAGTAAGTACAAGATGTGCCACTGTAACGTTATTTTTTTCAATAAATAAGAGAGGGGTGCCCTTTTTTTTACTTGAGCACCTGCCCCCCAAAATGTCTGTGCACGCCACTGTGAATATCTATACTATATTCTATTATTCTATCAAAGAGGATAAAAATATGAGTTGGTACTCATTAGCAGAACTGGAGAAAGTCAAAACACTGGAGACTGCCAAAGCGATAGGCTATGGCATATAAGATATATTTTGGCAGTTTATTAAATAAATACATTTCCTTTTGAAGGGCCTGTTTTAGTACTGCCTACTTGGATTTTCTACATGATCTGAAAACAATGCTTTTAAGAACCACAATAGCAAACAACAGTTTTAGTTTGTTTTGAAACTGAAAGCAAACTGTACTGTAGTCACAGCAATTCTGACTAACTCATATGCCCATCTACTTCCTGTGTGAGAGAAATGCTGACAGCATGTTACTTGAGATGGTTGTGATGGGTGTCTGATTATGGGGGAAAAAACGAATTTCTGTCATATTGAAGTGGAAGAATTATAATTTCACAACAACAGAGAATGAATGACATGAAAACGAAAACTCACTACTTCTTCTTGCACTCCACTGCCCGGTCAATCATGAAATCCGTTAGATTTATGTACCCTTCAGCCTTCTCAGCCTAATAAGACAAAGTGACAGCAATTGAATGTTTTTTAAAACCTAGGTTTTTTTTTCTTCAACAAAATAAAAAACTCAGGGTTAGTTCCCCTGTTTGTTTGGACAAACCAAGTTTTGACTAATCAGCATTGCGAGGGTAATTTGTCTGGTTTGTGCTTGATATGTCCGGCCAAAAACATTCCCTAGGGTTTCATATTTGAAATCTTTTTGACTGAGTTTAAGTTTAATTATTCACAATCTTATGCATTAAACAATTGTAAGTGTTAAATGGTAACTAAGACATATACCAGAGGTTGTCAGAGAACAAGCATACGTGTGCTTCAGGGTCGGCACTTAGCAAATTATTAGCATTCTTTAAAGGGGGCCTCAAAATGGAAGAGCATTTCCCCATCCCTTTTATGTTTTAAAGGGCAGCATATTTCTCAAAAGTCATGCTTTTCAAATGATGATAAAGGCAGTGTCATTCTTATTTTAAGCGGCCTTAAATGTACCGGCACATTTCGCAACGTCCGCAGCACCATCGGCGGCTGAATCTTACTCAGACTCAGTCGGCCGCCGGGCGGCGAGCCGCCACCGATCTGTGACCTTTCCGCCGCAGCGACGACGTCCGCGGTGGCGCGACTCACCGTCGGACTGGGGTACCAGTAGAGCGAGGTCTTCTTCAGCACGAACCAGTACTTCTTCCACTTCATCCCCAGGAAGCCTTTGCCTTCTCGCTTCCTGTAGAGCCAGCCCTGGTGGTCGGCCTCACCCAGCTCTTTCACCGAGATTCTCCTCCGGCTCATCGTAGCATTGCCTGCGCGAGACCGTTTCATTGAGGCTGAGGAGAACCACGTCTCCTCATTGTGCACGCTGTGCCATGACACCATCTTATAGGCAGGGATCCCGGGTTATTGTGGTTACCCTTCAATCAGCAGACAATTTATGCCTTGGAAACAAGGCGTGTGGACTACTTAGCCAGTCCTTGACATAAGTAAAGCACTGAAGTGCTGATCAATAAAACATTAAAACATTAACAGTAAAACATAAGATAATATTCCATTCCATGCAAGTATTTATAACTGAAGAACTGTTGACTAATGACAGAACATTTTTCTTAACTAAATTTGTAGCATGTATACAAATGACATATGAACCTAATGTTTGAAAACTGCATAACTGCCTCTAAATAAAATGAACTGTTTTTATTGTACTTATGTTTCCATAGTTGACAGTATGTGCAAAAACTGTACGCTGACTGTAGGCTTTCAGAACATCATGCCAACATCTCTTCAACTCTGCTATCGCCTGCTGCTGAACCTGTTTCCAGTTTCTAATCAATACCACCCTACCAAGCACACATAGGAGTGCTGTGACCCTAAAGTAACATCACGGTTACAGTCCAAGGGGAGGAGCCCGTCGCGAAGAAGCATGTAGTAAGCTCTCGTCTCACCTCGAGTCTTCTTCCTGGACTTCTGTCGCAAGGAGACCTTCGGAAGGAGTGAGGGAATGGTTAGAAGCTTGAGAAAGATAGAAGGAAAGGTGAGAGCGGAAGAGGTGATGAAAAGACAGCGAAGGGAGGAGGCGGCGAGACAGCGGAGGTCGTCGCTGCAGAGGGACGCTGGAGCCATCTGTGCACGAAGCCCCTTGTGACGAGCAGCATCAGCCGCTCAAAGCTCGACAGCTTTTGACCACCGCCCCATACTTATTAGCTTGGGGTGAGCATCCTGTTTCACACCAAATTACAAGTGCGACCCGCCTCAGCCAACGACAGCTTTCTCACTCTCTGAATCAATCACTCTCTCTCTCTCTCTTTCCACTGTTCAGTTTTTTTAATGTTTCCGTGTTCTTTGCATTTTATCCTACAGCACGCCTTTGTGCTTGTTAGACATCCGCTATGCATAGCTTTTAAAAGTCTTTCTCTTCTCTGTCTTTCATGAAGTCATTGTGAGCATCGAAACAAACAAATACACTTTACTTACAGGGGTATAGCCATCAGCCGCCATATGTGGTGCCACTGAGAGAGGGAAAGCGGCCTGCAAGACAAAAAACAAAGTAGCTAAAACCTGCTGCTTGGCTCATCTCGACTACTGGAGTTGCTGTTAGTTGGTACAAATCTGAATGTTAGTATCAGTCAAAATTGACATCGACCCAACCAGTCCCAATGAATCCTCAAACTGATTGGAAAGAATCTTCTTTTTCAATATCTGAGGAAACCAGATATCTCAAACAATTAGCTAAATGGTATTACAGGAGCTTTGTGTTTATATGCACTTGAGGTCAGAGGTGAAAGTTTTTCGTATCCAGGCAAGTATAAATTTAGCTTGGGTAGTTTTTTGACCAGGCAAGCGTGAAATAACCTCAATGTTGCAACCTGCCATGTGCATGTCAGTCTTGCCCCATGGATTCCTGAAGTCACTCAAAGTTGAGTGAGATATTGGCTTTCAATGTCAAACCCTCCCTTGTCATTTTTTAAACACTCACCTCTTAAAGAGATACTGCAGAGGCTTTTCTAAGGCCTTTTTTACTGCTTCAATTTGAACTGGAACTCGTGAGTGGGTGTGGTCATATGACGATGGTGCCACGTAGTCGTATTATGAATATTCATACGGTCAAAGAGTGAAAGGGTGTGTCGATATAAGTCGTAATATTAACGTTAGCAGTAATACAAAGCAATTCACATTTGAACTTGAACAAACTAGTTAGCAGTAAGGGTCTCAGTCTCAAAGAGGAAAAAAAACCTGTTGGTCTCTGCTTTTATACCACGTGCCCAGCCGAGACCACCCCTAGGATCACCTCAACTCCACCCATTTTTATGTTAAGGATCTTGTGACGTCACAAATCCCCGGAAACTAGCGTATTGGTAAGCCTACACAAAAACTCAGATAAAACTATTTTGACTAAACATGAGATTTCCGGACATAAACAGTTGTGTATGATCATAATCTAACCCAAAACATCGGTTTTCAACGGGAAAAGTCGGTTTTTGACTGCAGTATCACTTTTTAAAAAATACTTGTTTTTCACCCTTCTACACTTCTAAACTACCTGTGCTTCACAGTTTGTGTGTGACTTGGATCTCCTGGACATCCTATAATTTTCCCATCAATAATTTTGCGTTCCTCATCTTTTACACAGGCCAGTTTCCTTAAATTAGCAGAGCATTTACAGGCGACAAAGCAAATGTTAATTGTGACTAAACCTATAATTATGCATCAATGAAACGGGTACCACATGCTTCCAGCAAGCGATATTCGTAGCGAGTCAGTCTTCGGTTTGACCTTGGAATGGAGAAGTGCTCAAATGTGTCTTGCATTTCCTTTCTTTCAACGCTCTTTCAACGCTCACCGCAAAGAATAATGAGCTGAATGGTGTGGTAAGCACAGTGAGGGAGTTTCCCTGTCATCCACAGCTTTGCAGTTTGTAAAGATGTACCGATATTCCCAGCAGACGTACTCATTGCCCCCACCACAGTGCCAAATAGTTGAATTCATAAGAAAGGGGGGGGGGGTAAAAAATAAATAAATAAAAACCTGCAAAAGTCACACACCTGTGTAGTTTACCACAGAAATAAATGACTCAAATCTTTGAAGCAACGAGATTCTTCCAGCAAGTTTACCAATTCTCATGAAATAAAGTTATAGATTGAGAGGCGAAACTGGATATGAACTGTCCTCAGGAAAATGCAGAAATTGTGCAACATTGTAGTCGGAATTGACCAACTTCCTGCGTTGCACTGTGGTTCCTCATTACCAGTGTGACAGGCAGCAGAGAAGAGAGCAAAACATAGTAACTAACATCTAAAATCTAGCCTACGTGTCCCTACAGGATCATACCCATAATAGCCAATACAGTATTTCGCCACTATCACGGCACTAAGATTTTATGCGTCATTAAACATTAGTTTAGTAGCATTAGCTAGTAGCATTATTGATAAATTGTAAACATGGAGCAGCCGTGCCCTTTTATTTTTAATATACTACTAGCCAAATAAACTGGTCACAAGACCCCAGTGGCAGCGAAAAAAGTGTGATTCTTCTGTGAAAATATTACATGGAGTCATTCTAAATAACTGCTGCCAGAATAAAATATCAAAAAGGAATATTAGTTGTATAGGTGTGGCAACAAAGATCATCAAAGAGAAAACATTCTCTTGAATCATCTTTATGAATATAAGAAGAAAATAAGAAGAATTCAGCTATGGAAGAACTTGCAAAATAACTTGTTTCTCCTTACATTGCCTTTTTCTCATTTATCCTGAAATACCAGCAACAGTAATTGGTATATAAATATATCTGTAATAAATACCTGCAGCCGGTGTACCCATAAGAAAAATAAATTGTGATCGCCATCAACAAAATAACATCACTTCAGTGGAACCATCATTTACATACACAGACCCGTACGCCAACAAAAACCATGATACCAACTGACGGTAATCCATTTACTGTACTTAAAGCTCATTTCCCTTCCCTCCTCTCAAAGCACCTGTTGCCAAGGCACCTGTTCCTCTCAATCACAGAACAGGGGAAGTTGGGTCGATCTGAACCTGCGCCGATCACATCAGCCTGCAATTCTCACAGCCGCTCTTGTCCCAGCTGGTAAATCCATAGGCACGACGCATCTCACCAGCGCTGTCGATTCCGTCGCCTACTTACTCAATGAACAAGAACCTCAGAAAAGTGAGTTTCAAGGTCCCGCTTGCTCATTGGTCAACAGCGACTAGGACGAGTCACCACGCTGACGCAGCTGCGAAACTGGCTCTCGACAACTCGACCGTGGTCTTGATTTGAGGATCAAGGAGCAAGAACAAGCAAAGAAGAACAGCAGTTGCATTGGGGGAGGGGGGAGGGGGGTGAACTTCTAAATTTGGGCGAAGGCAAAAAATGGGAAACATTTCTGAAAAAAACAAACAAACATGAATTTAGCCACCAGGGAGACGCAACATATCTGCTTTTAAATGTCCAGAGATGTAGATTAGCTACATGTACGCAGGCATTTGTTCTGCCAGTCATTTTCTTTGTACAATGTGTCACATTTCATGTACCCGTGAACAAACAAGTGCTTGTTGAAGTCTGGCCAAGCAGAAAGTATTATATTTCTCTGTGGATACAAATCAATAAACCTCCTTTCCACTGTCCGGTTACATTTCTTTGCAATCTTTATAGCACGTGACAGAGAATATGAATTGCTTCAAACATATCTAGCTGTATAAATTAATGGCATGTAAAGAAGCCATGCAAATCAGTCTGGATAAGGGAGTCTGCAAAGCAAATTTAACAATGCTATTTAACAGTACTCTTAGCAAAACTGTGTTGCACTTGTATTTGTAAGTCAAAGGTAAGAGCAAATGTTGATTGGATCCTGGCCAAATAAATACTGCTCCAGCACCTGGGGCCAGGATTCAATCAACATTTGCCCTTAACTCTGCCTTTCAAATACATGCAAGTGCAACACAGTTTCGGCAATGACCAGAATTGTTTGTGAAATAAATAAAAAAACTTGCATTTATTTGTAAATTTACAGTGGGGAGCACTGGGGACAGACATTGGCTGTTGTCAGTGTACCCTGCAGCATGCTTGGTAAGGTATTTGGATGAGAGCTGCTCACCGATTTGAGTCTGAGAGATGTTCATTTCCTTTTTCAGGGACACAAGTTAATGTGCCAAATTCCGGGGCCCAATGACAGCCCCAATCGTTAGATCCACCTGCTCTTTCATGACCTCTGACCTCATTCAGCACTTTTTTAACTTCTCAACATTATGAAAAACGTCACTGGGACACTGCAACAGTTTACAAATCTGTTGACATAATCACCAATTTGGCCAAATTGGTAGGAACGTGGATTAATTACATCATCACCGGAAACTGTAAGCCTCCCAATCCCATTCATGCTGCTTAACGAAAGTCCCCCACGGGCTTTGTGCCACCGCAGGTCTTTTGTGAAGCACAGTACGGCCATTCTTTCACACAGGCTTTCGCTACGTAGGGCTGGTACAGGGTGTGGGGTCTAATTCTGACCAGCATTATCACACCGATAAAGGGATTGGCACGGGGTTTTCCCGCGAGAGCCCCTATTAGGATAATGGCCTCGTTTCCTGATGGGACCCCACAGCGGAGCTGAGGAACTACGTTAACTCTTTAAGCGCTGGCGCGGCTACCCAATGCACACCAATCTGAGACGCAGCAGCCGTCCGAATGCTTTACAGATAAGGACATGGTTGCTGTGCAGAATTTCCAGATGTATAGAAGTCACAATGCAGCTTTGCAACGAAGGCACATGGCGTTCATGACCACACAGAGGACCCTCTGGCTTGCATTTAACACTTGTTCTTGTTTTCTTTTTTAGTTACAAAAAAGTAAGTGTGGTTTCCTTCTCACCAAACAATCTGAATCCGGGCCTCTGTGCTGGTATGACCCCTGTACCCTCTGACACGAGAGAGAAAAGCTATCTGCTGGACGCTGCTACCAAATGCTAAAGGCCATAAGCGCATTCAGTGACCCGATGGCAGTAATTCTGCACCAACATCTGACAGTGCTGGCATATTAAGGGTGTATGTTTCATTGCACGATATATGATATACATTTCTGCCAGCTCACACAGCCACTGGTAATGCGACTCTATATTGCTCTCAAATTAACCATTGCAGGAATAACACCTTTTAGTACTGAATGCTCAGCGTTCATTTCTAAATTTAATTACAGCCACCTAAATACATGGATGTTATGTTTGGATGTTATAAATAAATGTTTGAAAACATAACCCAGAAATTCAGTTATCAAACAATGACACAAATTATACATTTATAGATGACAGAGAAAAAAGTATGAAATAACTCTGAGGTTGCACATGCTAGAATTCCTATCCTTCTATCCTATCCTTCCAATTTACACTTTGTGGTATTCTGATAGTTCTACTGAAAGCACTATAATTATAGACAATTCAGTAAGCTGTTCGAAGTTGAAATAATATCACACAAGATGGACAGACTATAGCAGCCAGTCTCTTTTCCTTTTAAAATGTTTGGCTTGAAGGAGTTGTTGGATGAGCAGGCAGTCATTGTTGTGGACTAATTTAATATTTCGCTTATCTGTCCTGGCAAAAGGAAACTGAATGGTGAAAATGCAAGGACTGCTCAATCAAAATATTGTGTGGAAATAGTTTACGTGTGACTGATAAGGAGTTAAAAAAAGCCAAATGACTGAATAGCAATTTACAGAAGTTTGAACTGCCAAAAAGAACGAGCAACGGCTTATGTTGTTTTATCTTTTTAAATAAACAATGACTAATCTTACACTTCATGTCCAGAGGAAAATAAAAAGAACTTTTGGCTCTAGGTTCTGATGATGGCCTAGAAAAATATTCATGAGACAAGCAGGCATTCTTGTTCTCTGGCATATTGGAATTAATTTTGGACATACACAGATATGTTGCGTTTTTTCACAATTAAATACAGAAAACAGAAAATATACGCAAATGCATGCACTTCATAGATTTTCTTTGTTTCATGACAGCCTGTCTTAATACAGCATTGAAGCAGCTGACATGTTCTTAAATTAAGAGCATTTTGTTCCTTTCCTGTAGTCCTTTGTAGTCCCCCTTTGAAGCATTCAAGGCACGCACTGCACTTGCTCTCATAATATACTTTCTATTCATTACGTGAATTTATTGAAGTTATTAAACTGCAGCAGGTGCTAATACTCATAACTGTGGTATGACAATGAACTGTAATCATCTTTGTTTGCCGCCATTTTCAGCCACTGAGTGAAAATTCCGTACAATGCAACTGCTGCTGCTAAACTTATCAGAGGGGTAATTTCACTGCACGCTTTGGCGGAAACATCAATGGAGCAATGTGTTTCCAGCATTTCAGGACTAAAATATGATAACTATAACTCACAGTTTATGTTTGTAGACTTTTTGTGTAGCATTATGCTAAATTCCTGATATTTAACTGCAATTCTGCAGGCTTGTGGATTTTTGCAAGAATGGAAGAATCACAAACTGAGTTCACAGACTGTAGCTTAAATTTTCCAAGAAATCCTCTGGATGTATATTTCTAGGAGGAGCATTACTCAATCAGCACGGTCCCACTTTTGACGGCACATAACTTTTAGCCTGGGTATAGTTGCATGTTGAGTTTTGCCAGTAACATGCTGAGTTTTTCCAGGAACGAAAAATTTGCATTCCGTCTGCCAGAGTACACAGAGACAATTTACTGCCTGGCACTGGGGTTAAGACAGTGCACACGATTGCCATAAACCGCCAGTCAAATAAATAGTCAAGGTTTGATCCCCAAAGAGATCAAACTAGGAATATATATTTCGCCACAGACTGCTGTATATCCCTGGTAGGGTTGTCTGCAGTTTCTTGTAATAAACATAATATTTCTCACCGTCCCTTGATTGCCCGTGTCTGCCAGCAGTTAAAAGCTGAGATATTTTTTAATTTTTGCACTTGCGCACGCCTCGGCTCTGTGCCAACTGCACTGCAAAGAGGGGTGCAACTCTCAGCAAATTCTGTGTACATACTGAAGTTTAATGAGTAGTTATACAATATACAGTACATATACATACAGCTGCCTATACATTTTAAAATCTTATTTAGCATGTGGTGCTGCACATCTATGTGAATCCAGGTAAGGCAAGGTATAAAACAGAGATGGCAGCAATCATGCTCGATGGCGGGTGGGCAGATAAGAAAGCAAAAAAGAAAGTCAAATGGCCCCACCGCCATTTCATTTTTGGAGTTTAAAAAGAAAAAAAAGCTTACGTAAACTCTACGCGATCGACAACTGTGCATCGGACACACAGCTTTCATTGTCTTTCAAGTCTAGGAGACACATTAGGGTCTGTTTACCAATCAACCTCAGCTTTGCCTGCCACCTCTATCCATGGTATTGAAAGGCTCCCAGGTACTGGGAAAAATCAGGCTTCAGAGAGAATCAGAGTTCGTTCTCAATACCCCCCACGAGTCACTGAATCTTTCATTGCCATTAAACTGGAGTTCAAACCGTACTTGCCATACGTTGATTGTCGCCTAACAACAAATGTTTGACGAACTGATGCAAAATCAACAGGTTTCTGTAGGTCAAAAGCCATTTACCCTGTAGATTGCCTGTAGATAGTATGTAGGATTTATCTTCACTCATAGCTCACCGCCATCGTACAAACAGCTGTTGGCATAGCTTTGCTTGCCAGGCAGAGTACAAGCTTATAATGACGGTCTTGTCTTCCCTATTACTCATCTACACATGCCCTCACAATGAGCTTCAGTGCTTTTTGCGCACATTTTATTCTATAAAAGGGGCCAGGGTCCATAAAAACCTTCTACTCACCAGATTATTACATCTGCTGCTGATGTGATATGACAGAGAACCTTTTGATATGAGCAGAAGAGTAAATGTGGGTAACTTCTAAAATTATATTTAATTATACACTTTATCTGAGGTATTAGCATAATGGCACAAAGCCCCTATTCATCAGTATGGTCTGCCGTCCGAGATTGTGGATTTGTTTGGAAAAAGGAAGTTAAGAGAAAGAGGAAAAGAATCAAATAGAAACCTACATGCATAGACATGACAAATGTTGTATTAACTACATATAGTGTCCTCCAATACATTCACACTCTTGATAAACATGAGGAAAGAAGGCTGTATAAAATAAGCGATACAGGTAATAATCGATACACGCTAAAAAAAATTGGGAAGGGGATGTTATTTCATGCTAATACTACTAAAAACTACTCACAATATTTCCCCCCCAAAAAGACGTGTCACAATTATTCAGACCCCAAATGATTATTTTAAACTAAATCCAATAATGAATGCATTAACACGCTACTTTTTTAAAATTAATCTCAATCT
This sequence comes from Synaphobranchus kaupii, assembly GCA_029718625.1. Lineage (NCBI taxonomy): Eukaryota > Metazoa > Chordata > Actinopteri > Anguilliformes > Synaphobranchidae > Synaphobranchus > Synaphobranchus kaupii. The sequence goes on along the minus strand of CM056390.1, from coordinate 28,638,608 downwards.
TAGGAACCTGCATTCTGGCCTCCCGTAAATGTAATGGTGTAATGATGGTGGAACTTTGATGTTATGCGATTGGATTGCATCTACTTGTGCTGGTGCTCACTGATCCTCAATGCAGAAAAGGGTGCAATGCTCGCTCTTAGGAAAAACAAAGACCTATTTTTCCTAAGAGTAAGCGTTAGGCCCTTTTCTGCATCCTATTATGTTTTTCGGGTAGCACCTCGTCTCTAGCAGCTTGAGCTCAGACCCCTAACTCGCTCTTCGGTCCTGGGAAATCATAAATTCCAGCAAGTACCAAGATATTTTGGCCAAAACATAGTTCCCCCCTGACGGGAAGCTCAAACTTGGCTGCAGATGGAGCCCTTAATTAAAGACGGCAGGACCATGAAAGATTCTGCGTGGAGGAATGGTCAAAGATCGCCCCAATGTGTCCTCCAATGTCATAAGCACCACAGAAACTGAGTCAGTAGTGTTATCCTTGCAAGGCGCTTGTATTATTTAGCTTATACAGTCTTTTTGTTCATCTTTATAAAGGATTTGGATAATATTGGAGGGCATATTGTGTGTAGACCGCATGAACTCTAAATACATGAACCATGTATTTAACTGACACAGTGAGCAAGCTAGTGGCTAGTGATAAAACAAAACGGCAGAAAATGGGACATCCTTGCACTGGAGGGAAGACATAAAGCACTTGGTATGCTAGTAAAAACTAGTTAATAACTAGCGGGCTTGCTTCTGCGTTGAGCTCAATTTTCCACCCATACAAGTTGCCAAACAGAAATAAAGAGCCAAATGTTTATGCTGATGATACTGGTTGTATGTCATCACTGTTGCCCTTATCGCTGTATTCCAGGAAGGACATGACTGAAATAGTGACATTTAAATACATGCAATAAGAATAGTTGCCATGAGAGAAAAAGTACACAACAATTCACAGTGGTCCAAGAAAAATGCCCCACACAGTACAAAAAGAGAAAAGCAAACAAATGCAAAAATTGTATAAAAATACACAGTCTTGTTTATCATACAGACAGTGTGGTAAAGTCCACCGCTGAAGAGAAATAAAACATCTAGGTCCTGCTATTGGGCTTATCTCTGCTATCCCTGTTATAGTGGAATTCCAGCAAGGGCCCTTTGTTTATACCACTACAGACAGGAGGGCAAAGGGTTAAGACTGAGGGAATTCCTCTCACTGAACCACATAGAGCAGCCACCTGACTTCCTCCAGGGGGCGATGTAGACCATGACAAGGAAAATGAGACTGAGGCTAAACCTAGGAAAAACTATGGCCCAATCCCAATGTCCGCCCGTACACCCTCACAGACTTTGAGGCGCGTTCCCGATAAGTCCGCGAGGACTGTCCCACTGTAAAATCTGTGTGAGGGCTCTGTCACAGACTTTTCGAGCCCTTTATGCGGACTTTCCGCAAGACTGCAATCCTGCAGACTTTGCTGAGAGAATTACCCACGGTTCATAGCGTTTCTGACGATAAAAATGGAAACGCAGACGGAAGCGTCTCAAAAATTGTAAACAAATGACACACATGGCAGGCAGAGTTCTTTCAGCGGGTAGGCTACAAACCTAAAATTAAAAAGTCCTAAAGCGGCGATTGTCATAAACATCTTGCATGCGAGACGGGTGTTGTCACGGCAACATATAACATCGCTACGTGCTGTCCCAGTCCTCTTATTTGTACCATTTTGAGCCCTTGCACTCTCATGCACTTATGCATTCGTGCTGTGATGTCACCCAATGTCTGTGGGGGCTCAGTCCTTAGGGCCCAGGGCGGACATTGAGATTGGGCCTATGACAGTGGTGGAGCATCAAGGCTGAGATCCTCCCCTTAATGTGCAAGTGCTTTTGCTCAAGATGCACTCCAGAACCATCAAACAGAACTCAAGATGGAGATGGCATCCAAAGCAGTCAGACTACATCACCAAACTTTGAGACAAATTGGTGAGATGGTGAAAGGCGTTTTTGTCAAAGTGTCCACTGGATGAAGATATAGATGTCTGTGCTCTAAAATGGCACATTTCAGTTGGAACTTAATGCCATTTGGCAAAACAAGCTTCCTATTTGGCACAAACTAAGTCTTAACCTAGTATTTGTCAGCAGGGTTTACTGTAATACCAACTGGCATTTAAATGTTTTTATTTCAATTTATGTGCATCTGTATACTCACCTATTAAAGAAATAGTGAAAACCCATTGGTGGTGTCCTTCAGTGGAGTATAAAGGCACCATGAGTCAGGGTGTTTGCAGTGATGGCTAAATGAGAACATGATGCAATGTTCAGTGGTATTCACAAGGTCAGTGAAGGAAAAGGTTCTGGGTCGGATCTGTGAAGTGTTCTTACCGCTTGAGAGAAAGACCAGGGCCTGACTGCAGGGTAGCTGTATCTAAGGGTACAAGAAGATGAGAGCGAGCATTTAACCAGCTGCATGTGCACACACACACACACACAACAATCAGTAATCAAAATACTGAAAGACACCAGATGGGCACTCATAGGTTGTTAGGAGCATACTATGGATGGGATGCAATGCTTTTTTTGTTCAGTTTTAAATTCAAGAATAATAATTGCAAAACAATTTCATTTGTTTTAGTTTATGCAACCTTATGAAGTCTTATACGTCTTAAAGTTCTCCTTGATGTTCAGTAATCTCTGCTAAGATATGATATTTTGCTTTAAGGACACAGCTTATTTGGTTGGCTATAGGGTAAGATCTGTCCACAGTTGGCCTGGAGGGCTGGTCTGCAACCTTGGTATTTCAGAAAGGCATCCATTGAGGTACGGAGAGCATACACTGCTCAAAATACCCAGATTTACATAAATACATAGTGCAGCTCACCCTGCAATTTGGGGAAAAAGAAAAGGCCTTGGGTTTTATTTTTTTGCTGAATGTGGATTCCTGAGATTCTTTCCAAGATGTTTGGGCAAAGTGCGAATTGTCGTCAGTGCTGCCAAAGTTCATATTTCATTGGGCACTTTTTAAACTAGCATTCCACTAAAGGTGCTTTTTTAACTTCAAAGGGAGTTACATTTTTTCTTTCAAATTTAAATACTTGTAGGCAAAGCACCAAGTAGTAACTTGGTATGGAGTAACTTCGCAGGACCATTCTCTTATCACAATCCAAACTGGCATGTGGCTGAGGTATGCTTTACCAGCACAGAAAATTTCCTGAACAAACTATGGCAAGCCGTTATGGAAATGTAATATACCGCAGTATATTTTAAATATATTGTGAAGATAATTTTGATATATTTACAATATACTGCAGTATATTCTTTTTCCATAAGGGAGTGTAATGGAAATGCAAGCGAGTATTTATTTTCTTAATTTGGTGTGTCCAGCGATCTCCAAAAAACTACCTCGGCAAGTAGTATTCCTGGAAAAGAAACAACAAACCTCTGCAATTATCTGTGAGTCAAAGTGAAGTGCAAATTAACTGACTGACAAATGATTGATGATGTCCTCTCACTATAGCCTTGCAACTCGGCAAACCAGTGGAAGGTCGGCTCGTTCAAAGACACTCAGACCGCCGTGTTTTCTTGCAGACAATATGAATGTAAGCGCAAGCGAGGGGTATGCATGTTTTACAGTTGAAACGCATGTTCTGAAGTCTTGTGGAGTAAATCATTCTTATTTCAAAGCCTGAATGACAACACTGCTGACTGACATGGCCTGCTTCGAGGATGTTAATTGGCATTGTTTGTGACCTGATTGCAGCTTGTTTATTGCTTCGTGATTAATCGGAGCCATTCATTTCTTTGTGTCAAATCCTGAGGTATTATTGGGAGCAAGCTCCAATGTATGCTACTTGTGCCTGTGCCGATAAACAGAATTTGGTCTGAATGCAATACTTCATCTCAGATATTTAGCAATGCAAAGGAGACAGCCGGATAGATTATAAAAATATTTAATGAATTATAGTTTACAGACCTTTCTGTTCTTTGCAACTGTCATAACAGATTAATTTTAAGAGTATCAATGGGCAGTGTGTCAGTGTATCCGTCATATTGTTTTTTAACTCATGCATACAGTATATGGATCACACCAGTACATTTACAATTGTGCAATCCGGAATTAAATTCAGAGCTCATAGCCTGTACTTTTTTAAAAATGGCCCCCCTCTCCAATTTGGAATGCCCAGTTGCATTTATCGACAATTATTGCCACAACCTCAGCTATCAATTCAAGGCGAGCGTCAACCAGCATATGCTCTCCTTTGAAGCGCATATCATCAGACGCCAATCGTGCCACGGCTCATCACAACGCAATTCCCAATTTGGGTTCGCACAGACACGATTGGGAAAAAGACGCTTCAAGTACAGCAGGTATTATTTCAGTTTTAGTCTATGTTTTTGGCCCAGACAGTTTTTGTGCGCAATGAAGGATATTTCAGATATGTACAAAGGTTTCAGTTAACCAGCCCACTTTACAATGGCTGGTTTAGGGGCATTCGGGGGTTCATGGTCTACTCTAAAGCAAGAAAACACACTTTGAATAACTGCAAAGGCAGCTTGAACGGCAATGACCTACCTCCGGAGGTCGCACGTGTGCATATAATCTGTTCATTCTTCAAGAAAAATAGTTTAATCTCATTTTCTGTTGGAACTGTTTCCTATGGCAGATAGAACCTGAGACTGCTGCACTTTAAACAGAATATTGTAGTAAGATTTATCTTAAACCCTGGAAAGAAATTAACATGGAAATGGACAAAAAATGTCAGCTACACGAGACGTATAAATTCAGTGATTAAGCTGAAGCCCTGTTTCGATGGAAGCGTTTTAACGTGCAGCAGCCCTTAGGCCAAACATGGGGGCCTGTTAAGACTGTGACTAAGAGCCAGGAGAAACATCCTTAAATAGAAAACATGGAGTTAGTCATCGATCAGGCCGATATTAATGCGTCACTCAGCCTCCTAATCAGGCTTAGAACATAGTGTCTGACATTTCAGCCCATTCTTACACCGTGGGCAGATTTAGGTGTAAAAATAACACAAAAAAAAACCATTTCAAAAAGTTATGATTTAGACATCACATAGATGCCTGTCATTCCTTTGTGTTTTGTGGCCAATGCTGGAGTCATTTAACTGTTTGGTGACAAATACAACAATTACATTTCTGTTCACAGCATTCATCACCCTTAAAATGTGGATCTGGCCTAGCCACCTCAATAACAGTTTTAATGGAAAATATTTTTATTATATTTAAATCGAACGTGCGCCCAGCACCTAGCCCCTTGGCATGAAATCCAGCCTGTACCTACCCTAATTTGTTTCTTTTCCTGCGGAGTCCGCTCTTATTTTGACACCACACTGAGACCGGTTTTAGTGTTACATTACGGGTCATAAATATGTCCAAACATTGTCAGCACACACGCACAGCATTAGCGCTGAGCCACATTAAAGCACACACGACCTCACACCGCCCCCATTAATCAGCCCCGCGGGCGAGCTCATTGAAGCGCTGAGCATCCTGACCTGTAATATATCTGCAATCTGCATATTCTTTATACCCGAATGGACGTTTGTGGTTTTTAGAATTGCACGTTTGTGGTTTAGAGAAAATGGCTTGTGGAAAAAGTGCTATTCGATTAGGAATGGCGTTTCGACATCTACCCACCTTCTGTCGGGCCTGTAGCCGGGGGGCCATTCTGACACCTGCGGTGGACACAAAGCGGGGTGTTAAGACAGGATGCCAAGTCCCAGAGGCCTGCCATCTTCTGAGCCACATCTTAACATTTGAACAATTTGGCATTTACAATTACATTGTGTTCATGGCAATAAGTTTGGCAGGATTTTCATTTGGTAACACTAAATCTGTCCATATAATATCAGTTATGTTCTGAATTGTGCACCCTTATATCTTCAGTGCCTCTCCTCTTAGGTTCTAATGCAGTTACGCTATCATAAACAAGACAGTGGTGCACCTTCTTAGCGGGATATAAAGTTTTACATGAGACTCTGACTTGCTTCATGCGTTTTCAAAAACTGAAGTCACTGATTTTAGGAAAGTGTCCCTCAGCCAGAAAGAGCAGCAAGCACTGTATCTCATAGAGACAAACACTGAAAAGAATATTGGGGCTGAGAATGTACAAGGAGACCATTTTCCATGTTGCGTGCCATAGCAGACACATTCTTGGATCTTCAACCACATAAACACTTTGGTTTGTCAGACTGCCAAGATTTATTTAAGCAAGCAATGCTGCCAATCATATTTTTTGGAAAGGACCTGCTTTCAACCTGAAATAAATAAAAAAACGGTCAACCTATGCAGTTCTTCTACGGATCATTGTTTGGCACTGTGCAAACATGACGATTTGAGATGTTTTGAGTATTGCTTTCATGTACTACAATTATGTTTGTTTGACTACTATTTAAGAATGTTGCTATTGAGTATAACTCTAACTGGTCAATATCCTTTACTATTTTTTTAAAAATATGCTTGATTCATTTTAAAAGTAATACCAGCTGCCCAATTAATGCCTGTTATTGTTGTTGTTCCTGTGTACTTACCATGTTAACCTTGCACTGTATTTAATCTCTACATGCATACTGCATATTGATATAAATTAATGCAAATTGTCAATACAGCTGTTTGTATACCATCCAGCTCCACCAACATTCCAGCGTTCTTCAAGGTACGGCAGCGCCATAGCTTAGTGCCAACATGACCAAGCAGATCTGAGAGTTGAGAGAAGGGGCTTTAAGGAATTCTTCCCCCGTTTGCATCACCTTAGGGATTCAGAGCCTGTAGATCACTGTTTAGGACAGGACAGAGCCCGACAGGGCAGAAGAGAGGGAGAGAGCTTGACAGGAGGCCCCTTTCACCAGCAGAACCATGCAGAAATGGAGACAGGGAGGAGGAGAGACATGATTAAATCAGGCTTCTCTGACAAGGCTGTTCATATAATTTAGATCTTTATCAGGAATGTAAAGCTTGGCCATTGGCTATTTTGTAGCTGTGGTTTCATGGCCTCATTCCCTCATTCCCTCTGAAGTTTGCATACTACAGAATTAGTTGAATAGTAAGTGTTATGGGGAATGTTGTGCTACAGCTAGTTTCCTACAACTAGATGCCCGAGGACAACTTGATGCATTCTCCTGTTGCTTCTCTTGGCCAGGTGAGAGCGAACAAGAGCGGCAATGTTATATGCTTCTCCAATTACAAATGATAAAAGATAGAATGGGGAAAAAAAATAAATCAAAACTGTTATACAAGTTAACAGCTTGACACTAATAAGAAGGTATTGTATACCTTATGAGAAAGTCAGTGAGAACTTTTCATTTCTTAATCTTGAAAGCTCAATATGACACACTAATCTCTGAACTACAGCCCTGTTTCACTACTTAAACTTCACCAAAAAGGATTGACAATTTTCATTACAGAAACTGCACAATGAAACATTTAGCATGCCTGATAAATACAATACAAAAGATTGTCTGAGTCAATTGCAGCTTTAATAATACACTTCCCAAAGTGTTACAATGGCAGGTCAGGTACAATGGCATTATACACATCTCTTGCCTTAAGCATTTAATACTGTCAATCAAGCTCTGGAAACACTTCTTAGACATAACCCAATGTGGGTACCAGATAGCCTTCTAACCAATGATTCTCTAGAAATCTGATTTATGATTTCTAGAGAATCACGATTATCATGATTATTAGGGAATATTTCCCATGATACTATGGGAATATTTCACATTCATCAGATTTACAACGCAAGTAAGTCACAAACTGGCATACTATCAACAATCACTCATGCAGCCTTGTCTCCAGTCTTCAGTCAATCTAAACCAAGTGTCTCTGAGAAGTAGATGGAGGGGCAAAAAAAAAAGTTATCCAAGGCTGCTGGATGGCTCATCCAGTTTAGGCACCACACTGTGGTGCATGGATAAGCCTCACGGCCTTCGATCATATCCGGACTGTACCAGTGCCGACTGTGGCCGGTAGCTCCATAGGATGATGTGCAATTGTTGATTGCATCGCCCCGGGTATGGGAGGGTTCAGTCGGTCAGGGATCCATGTTCATCGCTATCTAGCAACCCCCACTGGTCGATCAGCTGCCCATGGACTGCATGTGAAAGCCCCATAGGAAAGGCCTTCCTCCAACCCTGCACTGTGCAAGCTCAGCTGTAGTCAATGAAGTGAAAAGTAGCAGGGAAGCATCCCGGAGGAGAACTGTGAATGTGTACACTCTCCCGAATAGGCAGTGGGGTTTGCAGACTGAACGCGGCTACGGTTCCAGATGATTGGCCATTCCAAATTGGGGCGGGAATTGGAGATGCTCAGCCCCATTTTGGGTGCCAAATGTGTGTGTGTGTATGTGTGTGTGTATATATATACAGATCCTTTCCAAAAAATTAGAATATCATGGAAAAGTTTTTTTTTTTTCCATAATTCCATTCAAAAAGTGAAACTTTCATAGATTAAACAGTAATTTCAAGAAATTAGAATAGTGTGTCGAAAATCAGGATTTACTTCAGTTATTTCAGAAAATGAGTGGAGTGGCTTGACTCGAGGAATCCGACAGTTGTAGCCCATGTCCCGGATACGTCTGTACGTGGTGGTTTTTGAAGCACTGACTCCAGCCTCTGTCCACTCCCTCTGCATCTCCGCCAAATTTTGGAATCATCTTTGCTTGACAATCCACTGAAGCCTACGGTCATCTCTTTTGCTTGTGCACCTTCTCCTGCCACATTTTCCCCTTCCACTAAACTTTCTATTGATATGCTTGGACACTGCACTCTGTGAACAGCCAGCCTCCTTAGCGATGACCTTTTGTGGCTTACCCATCTTCTGGAGGGTGTCAATGATGGTCTTCTGGCCAATTGTCAAGTCTGCAGTCTTCCCCATACTGAGCCAAACTGAGATAAACTTTGCAGGTGTTTTGAGTAAATTAGATGATAGTGTGACACTCAGTCTAAAACATTCATTCTCTGAAATAACTGAAGTAAATGCTGATTTTCGACACACTATTCAAATTTCTTGAAATACTGTTTTGGGGGTTTTCTGGAGCTGTAAGCCAAAATTATGAAAAATGAAACAAATAAAGGCTAGAAATATTTCACTTTGTGTGTAATGAATCTATAATCTATGAAAGTTTCACTTTTTGAATGGAATTATGGAAAAGAAACAACTTTTCCATGATATTCAATTTTTTTGGAAAGGATCTGTATATATATTAAAACAAATTATAAAAAAGTTATCCAAATATTCCTCCAAATTTGGTGAATATGTGGTTTTAGCATGTTTTCTGCACTTAGTCCAACAACACTAATAAATTACACTCCCCTGAAGCCCAACTGTGAGTAATTGTTCCATGGGACAAAGTTAATTGGGGTGAATAAGCACCGTATCAGGGACCTGTTTTGCTGAAATGTTCCGCAGATCAAAAAAAATTATAAATAAAATAATTTTCACACTAACAGACACTAGCAGTCGACTATATAGTCGCACACATGCGACTATACTGAATAGCATAGGTGTGACTTAATCAAGTTCACTAGAGACCCAGGGGACACTAAGGCCCAAATTACCTCTGCCTGACACACAGGTTGGATACATTATGACCCCATCATTGAAAACCATAACAGTGCCATGCCCAAAAGATCTCCCTAATGCATAGCTTACAAGGCAACCACTGGCAATGGATACATTCCTGACCAAATGCAAACACAAAAGAATATGTAAAGAAATGTACAGCTACAGTAGATTTAAATACAAAATAAACTTTTTTAATTATATTTTTTAGTCTTCCATTACACAAAAAGTATACACAACGGGCAAAATACTGTATATGAAACAGCCATTATTGTTAACAATAATAACAATAAAAAAATAACTTATTTATAATACAAAAGAGAGCTTGCCAAAGGAAGCAAGGCCATCATTTCTTTACCTCAACTTAAATTTTACTCTTTAAAGTGAAAATTGCCACCAATTACCTTTCATTCACAAGCCATGAGGACACAAGCTGTATTGTTCACTTTGAGGTGCTCCACTGAGGGTTGGGGTGGAGGACTAGAATGTTCCGGAAAAAGAGGCAAAACACAGCGAGAGTTCCGACAGAGTGGCCTGGAATGTTTTTGCGGTGGGAAAACCCCAGTGAAGGAAGTGAGACCACCAACAGACCACCCACAGAACAAAAGAAGCAAAAAAGCATTTAGTAAGAAGAGAGCCCCGCCCAAGATAGGAAGTGCTCATCAGTGAGTCAATAGCTTGAGGCGCGTGATCCAACTGACCAGTAGCGAGGGTGACTTAGAGGTGGAGGGGGAGTGAGTGGGGGCCTTCTTGGTGGAGTCCTCTTGGTAAGGGATGGTACTGACGTTGTGCATGTCCATTTTGAAGAGGTGGCTGCCGCGTATGTGGTCAACTCCATGGAGCAGATGCCTCTCCGGAGTTGGCCGCAAGCGGACGGGGGCGGGCGCAGATTCCTCAGCGATGGTGGGGATTCGCTCGTTGCTCAGGTATCGATACAGGTCCATCCCTGTTGGGGAAAAACCACACGAGCCACGGTCACCAGGGAAACACAGCGAGACTGGAGTGCAGAGGGTTCCCAAAAACTCATGTTCCATGCCAATGATCTGAATACCACTTGAATAAGGTTAAAAGTAGTCTCAACAGTCACCCTGTCTGTGCAAACGTGATTTGTAATTCATCAGTATTGCTAGATAGCGATGAACATGATTATGGATCAGCAGTGCTTGATTGGCTCATAGGCTATCTTACTAAGCAAGCTTGCTATCTAGCTAGGCAAGCTAACTAGCTGGTTATTTAGCTTGATAGTCTATGCAATACAAAGCTATACTTCATGTATACTAGCTATATAGGTAGCTGCAGAACTACTGCAGCAATGCACACTGGCCATACTCCCGGTTTCAGTCTCCTGAAGCTAATTTTATTGTGTAAATGCTTTTTAGAATCATAGGACTGGTCACATTGACGACTGGTGTTATAGCATTTTCAGCCTCAGAATAGCTGTAACTTTAGGGCTTCATTTCAGCGCTTAAGCCAACCAACGTCACCCAAATGTATATTAGTTGGATCAGGGTATACTTAGATTTACAAGAGCAACTACATTTAAACCAATCGCTGTAAATCATTTTGTAGGCTACTAAAGGGAGATTCATTTAATTTATCCCAGTAAACACACCAGGGTGATGAGTAGCTACCACCCCAGTTTGGAACTGTGAGGAATGTGATCCAAAAAAGAAAAATGATACATTCCTAGGATCTATTTAGGAAAAACTCTGTGCTGCATTCTGGATCCCCGATCCAGAATGCATCGACCTCATCAGCATTGACCATAGATTGTAGAAAGAATATGGACAAAGTGACTACGATGGCACCCATTGACTTTCCATGGGCTTGTGAAAAGCGTTTTGAAGCCGTGGAAGTGGAGTTTTGTGCTGCCATTTTGTACAAAAATTGGATCCAGAGACTGTGCAGTAGGGAGCAGGGTGACCCTTATATGGTCATTAAGACTGGGCCGGGTACAGTGACAAGACAAGAGTGCAGCAAACTGCCCCGGATTGGTCGACAAAAATATTTAAATATTGTCCAAATGACGCAATAACTTAACAATTTGGCACATGGGCAGATATTAGAAAAGAAAAAGAGTCTACTGCGACTGCAAGTTCCTGTGGAAAATGTTTTGGACTTCGTATTTTGACCACATTGGTATCGTTGACTTTCACTGAAATTGGTGGCTGAAAGACTGCACTGGAGCCAGAGAGCAACGCGCTCAACAAGACTGAGAAGTGAGCTTCAACAACGATGCCGCGTTTTGGCCCCTTAGCCACAACACACTGTTAATTTGTGGTTAAGGTGTTGCCCGTCTAATAAAGGGATTTTAACATTTGTATCTCAACTTTGTGTGCCTGGGACTTCAGATGATCTGCCTATCGGACATGACAATAAAATAATGTAGGGTGACCTTTAACGGTCTCTTCTTTGGCAAATTTATTTTGTTCCCAGAGATCAGATTACGCTCCTTTCAAAGTTTCCTTATCTAACGTATTAGACCCAACAGTAAGTAGGTGGTCTTGCAAAGGTCTAAATGGACCTTGCTGTGTAACAGGGACAGATCCCTTCCTGAAAAGGATGTGATGAATCATAAAGACAGGTTTACAATTAATCTGACCTTTTTAATCTGAAGGTTCCTTTTGTGTTTAACTCCCTGCATGATTAAAAAACAGACCAGACTCCCTCTTTTTCCAGGAACAGCATGACCGGCTGTGGTGAAGGGGCGGCAACGGACGTCAGCCCGTTCCTTAGCGACGGGCCTGTCTCCGTCCCCTAGTTACGGACCCGTCTCCATCCGTTTGCAACAAGGGGGCCTGCTGTGGTCCAGCTGCAGAGACCTCCAAACCAATTAGAGCGTTCCTCCACGGGTTTCAAGGTGCGCTTTAATTGGCCTGACAGCTGCCAAGGCCACCACCCACGCGTGCGTATGTGCGCATGGGTTTCAGCTCCATGGGAACGACCTCTGGGGGGGGGGCAGCAACATGTGGAGGTGATCCACCCCCCTCCAAGCCCCCCACCCAACTCAGCAATAAAGTGGAACTCACACGATGAGAAGCACAGATGCTGTTGCCCAGGGCGCCGCATCAATTAATGCGCAGAACCGCTCTGACTGACAGAGGCGCGGCAATTTGATTTCGCCGGCAGACACGGCTTTCAGACGCAATTCCTCACAGCCTCGACTGACAGAGACAGAAGGAGTTTTGAATCTGACTGCAGTCAACAATATATATTTTTTCTGCCACAAATGGTTGCTAATCCACAGAAATACCTTAACATAATGAATAAAGCACTGTGAGAAAGGAAGCTCGTCTTCCTTTCCTCCAATTTCAGCTCAGGTTCCGCAATGGAAAATTGTGCTGAAGTCGAGTCAAATTTCCCTGCTAGGCAACCGCGTTGGTCACACATAGTCCACTAGAGAAAGCCCGCACCATACCTCTTCGGCTTTGTGTCCAGGGCCTAGAGAAAGGGTCGGTTGCTCCCAAGCAGGTATCCGCTGGCATCGAGAGTGGGCGGGGTTTGCCTGTATAAGCACAGATGGTCAAACGTCAGGGCACTATTGGAATGTATATTTGAAGAAAAATACCTAATGCCAGAACTCAATGCATACTCGATTCATACAGTTTAACCAGTTTATCTGATGTATAGTGGTGGTCATGGGGGGGTGGGGTTTGACAAAAAAAATTTAAATAAAAAATAATTATGAATTCTGTGAATAATTTAACCAACCAGTTTGTTTATTTAAAAATAAAAATTAAAAAAAAGGTAAATGTCAGGCAGTCTATTGTCATAATTTTTTGCTTTTTTACATTTTGGACCAACTTTCTAAAAATATATATACACATGCATGTGCGCACGCATACACGCTTTGCATAAATGGTCAATGCTTCAAAATAGTGAGTTTTAACCCATAGTTAGAAAGATTAATTTTCTCAATAACACTGCATACATGCACACCTTTGTAACACCCATGCACATGCTGGTAACCTTCAGAGCCCTTGGCTCCGGTATTCGAGTTCGTTTTAAGCAATTATTTACATGCGTGCCCCATTCAGCCCAATTCAACTTCCTTATCAACATTCCTCTACTTGGTATTTTAATGACACGCCTCAGTCTAGCTGTCAGACTAATCATACATGGACTTCAGTCACTCTCCTTCGCTTTCGCGCAACACAAAAAGACAAAGACCCGGATTGTTCAGCATGGTACACTTACAGCATGTTTCAAATATTGAGCCAAAATGGAAAAAGTGTAGAAATATAGAAATATAGCCTTGCAGTTGTATTACAACCCTGCAGCTAGCCGAATAGATGGCAAACTAAATTAGTTTGTTTGTTCGACACTCAAAAACTCTGTTGCTAGTTAATTATTCTATAACTACTTCAGCTTACAAGCCAGAACATGTACAAGCATGTCCTGGAAAAAAAAAAGAAGCTACCAAATATAATTTCTGAAGACGGTTATAAGGAGTAAATGATTAACTTAAAAGAGAGTTTGGGACTGACCATGTTTTTGGGTTTAGTACTGAGGGGTCCAGTGTGTTTGTATGGACTGTATGAGGCGGGTCTGGTGTGTTTGTACTGACTGTGTTAGGGGGTCCGGTGTGCTTGTACTGACTGTATGAGGGGGTACGGTGTGCTTGAACTGACTGTGTGAGGGGGTCCGTTGTGTTTGTACTGACTGTGTGAGGGGGGCCATTGTGTAAGTACTGACTATGTGAGGGGGTCCACTGTGTAAGTACTGACTATGTGAGGGGGTCCAGTGTGTTTGTACGGACCGTGTGAGGGGGGGTCGGTGTGGGTTTGTACGGACTGTATGAGGGGGGTCGGTGTGGGTTTGTACGGACTGTATGAGGGGGGTCGGTGTGGGTTTGTACGGACTGTATGAGGGGGGTCGGTGTGGGTTTGTACGGACTGTGGGAGGGGGTCTGGTGTGCTTGTACTGACTGTGTGAGGGGGTCCGCTCTCTCAGATGGGCCTTGGGGATATTGGCCTCCACAGGGTAGATGCCCAGCTTGCTGTAGTCCGTTATGGTGAAGCGCCGCTGGCTCTCTTTGTCCATGTAGGAGTTGGGCGACTCCGAGCCCTTCTGCCTTGTGCTGGTGCTAGCACACGTGCCGGTCTTCACATCTCTTCACCGTGAGGGAAAAGAAAAAACGAGAAAAGGAGGACAAGTTTGCCGTCATTTTTCATTGGTGCGGGGGTGCGGGTGTGAGGTTTGGGACACTTCTTTCCTGTGGTTATTGCTGCTTTCATGTACTTACTGAACGTACCTGTGCACTTTGTCTCGAGTCACCTTGGATTTCAGAGCTTGCTAAATGAATGCAATGCCGTGTAATGCTACATCAACTAGATATGCAGCAGGCTGGTTATCCAGGCCTGGAGCTAGATTTGGGTGAAGGATTTTGGAGGGGGGGAGCACTCACCGTGGGGTGTAGGGGACGGACGGCGGAGGAGGGATGTACAGGTCTAGGATGGCCAGCTTCTCCTTTTTGACGGATGTGACCCCTGAGCTTTGCGGAGGCTGGGCCTTGGTCAGAGAAGGCATGTTCTGCAGGACACAACACAGCGAAGTTGAACCCGCCCCTTCAGACACCCCCTCAAAGACAGGCATCCCGCCAAAACTCTGGCATTTTTACACCGAATCACACTATAAATTCTAAAACTGTCAGCGATCCCATTATGTTTTCAAAGCTTTACGGACTTTGCAGAGTTTCGTATCTCTAGGTTTAACATATGGGTCCATTACCTCAGTGGGATTGTAGGTTGTGTGCTTCTGGGTGAAAGAGCAAATTTCTTTGAGTGGATTTAAATTCAAGCGTTTCGCTTTACCACAACTTTAGTTGAGTCGTATTCACCTCCTCCCCCCTCCCTTACCTCGGCTCAACCCGTTTAATCCCCACTCAGGGGGTTGAACGAGTCACTTGTCTGATTAACGACATCCGATCTTGTTTTGTGTACCTTGTTTTATCGCACGTCGAAAATTCGGTGCTTTGGCTCCCCGGCGCTCTTGTTTAAACAAGAGCTGAGTGAAAGCCCGGAATAGGGCCCCCGTTGCGAGCGGCCTTTTGTCTCGCCGCGTCTGCGCAGCCAGAGGGCAGGTAAGGACCTGAGACGGGACGCTCTGCCGCCGGCCGAAAGCTAACGCTACAAATGGGCCCTTTGTTCCCCGTAGTCGTCTGTTAGGTTTCAGTGCTGGTCCATCCACCCTTGCAGTCTACAGTTTCACAGGCATGTGACTAAGCTCCCACTTGGATTATTATTACATATCTGTATTAAAACCGGCTCCGTGGAAAAATAGATGGGAAAACGGGAAGCTTATTTTCGTCTGATCTATTCAGAGAGGGCGGACGGTGACCTTTCAGTGGCTATTGTGAGGGGCCTAACAGAGCGCCCGAGAGAGTACAACAGCCTCCGAGTGGCCCTGACAACGGGGAGTTCCCGGCGCCGCCTCTGTGACTTCAGTGGGCACATTCACAATCTGTTTCCAGCATACATCCTGACCCCCGACCCCAACAAAGAGGCTTAACGGAGCAGGCCGGTGGCTGAGGCCGCTTCTTAGAGCTGCGTGACGTGACATCACCGCATGTGTTCATTTTGCATTGTTGCCATTTTTGTAGCGGGGGCGGGGATGCACAACATTCTCTTATTCCTCATCCACATCGCTCGCCATCGACACCCATCCCCACACTGTCTGGGAGACTTCTGGACCTGCTTGTGTTTTACCAAACCCAACTCTAGAGGCAACGCTTGGAAAAGAGTCACGGTTTCAATCATGGAGATAAGGCTAGAAATTGATTTTTTTTTAAAGCGTAATTTTGCTTTGAGAAGGACAGGAGACTAGGGAGTAGAGTCCTTACCTGGACGAGGGGGGGCTTCCAGCGCATGTTCTTGAGGGGGGCGGGGGTGAAGCCCGAGGTCGCCGTGGGCCTCTTCTTCAGCAGCAGGACCACGCCCCCCAGGTCCTCCCTCAGCTTCGCGACCAGGTTTTTCAGCTGCCAGCCCACCTGGAACAAACGCCACACCCCCTTAGCACCCGTCCCCTAGAGCACGCCAAAAAGCCTCTGTGGTCATGTGGCTCTGACGTTCCCAGCTGGTATACAGACAAGCACTACAGATACAATGTGCCAAAAAGGGATATCTGTTGCGTGTGATATGGAAAACGGTATGTCGTTTTCAGTTTTGCCGTAACCTTTATGAAGTAAGAACTTATAAACTATTTATTAAAATGGCACATTGACAAACAAAAATTTGTCAGTGTCACTGACATGGTGATGTGGGTAGGGAGTGACCACAAGGAGAGCGCCTTGAGTGATGTGAGAGTGGAGATGATGGGCGGGAATTCTCACCACTGTCTGGCGGTTGACCTGTATCACCTCGTCCCCTGCATGGACTTTACATGTTCTGTCAGCCGGAGACTGCAAACAGATCGCAGGAGAGAGGGAGAGATTGAGAATAACTGGGAGAGAGAGAGAGCCCAAGACTCCATCTTCCAGCTCCACCATCTTATCCACAGATGTATATGACAAAGAGACTTGTTTAATTAGAACATAAGATGCAGAATAAATACTAGGCAGTGTATGAAATAAACCATGTAAGGACAGCAACTGAATTTGGTGTGTGCACCTAACTTTATAACTTTTTAAATAGTGTGTGTATACTTTCCGCTTTTGTTTGGCAGCACATCATAGTTCTTCAATTGCTTTTAATCCTTCTGTTTACTTGTACCACTGCTTTTATACTCTGACACTTTACTGTTGTGTGTTTTTTCACAACATGTATGCCTATAAAGGCGCATGTCTGCTGGCTCTTGAACACGTCTCTTGTAAAAAGAGATTTTCATCTCAATGAGACAGCCTGAATAAATATAGGACAAATAGGAAATAGAAAAGATGGCACGTTAGGTTTGGGGGCATTTTAGCATCCAGCTAAGGTGCGGGTTCTGACCGGAGAACCGTACCCTGCTGCGGCCTGCCGTGGGACGAGCCTACAAATACGACTGGGCGTTTGAAATCGGGGCGGAAAATAAAGAGGGTGTAGATGGGGAAGAGTCCCATTCGTTTTCCTGACAGGGACTGAAGGATTCGTCCTCTCGAACCATGAGGACCGAGTTCACGGCAGCGCCCGAACATTCTGAGCGGTAAACGGCCTCCACTCATGCCTACACTGGGCGATTTATTTCCCTTGGCAAAAGGCAGCATAATATTATGGTTGCTATACCAACATGACTTCTGTGAAAAATACTATCAGCAGTAGTGGGGAACTTAACAGGGTCTTAAAAATTAAGAGGTGAGCCATAAAATCGTGGAAACTATCGTGCAGAACACATTCGTTCACTCTGTCACAGTTGAAAAGAATGACTGTTTACAATTTATGGGGAATATTAGGTGTTTTCATCATAACACATTAAAACTTTGACTCTTTAGGGATACATTTTAACTGGTGAAAGTGTTTTGCAGACCCCCCCCCCCCCCCCATCAAATAAATTAGGTAAATTAGAGCACAATTATTTATCATTGGCACAAACAGGACAATTTCCACAAACATTACATTTATCAACAATTACCTATTAACATTTTAATTGCCTATTACACTATATATAACCAGAGCATGACATGAATTTTGAATTTCCATGAAGTCATTTGAAAACTGAAGGGAAGTACAGAAAAGCTTTACACAGCATATTATTGCATCCCTCTAACATCCATCCATTTGCTTTGTCTAGACGTTCTTGAACAAAAGACATATTTGGACAACATTACTGAATGACAGATCCAGCAATTCATTAGCATTCATTAAGATACTAGTAATTATAGAATATATCATACTAATTAATCATATATCGTCATATTAAGTTCCCTAATGGGAAAATAAAAGTTATTCTATGCTATTCTATTATTAGCAATAAACAAGGGAACTAAATAATGACTAAAAGAAACATCATAAAATCATGGATAAAAGCTACAGTAAAAATAGAAGGTCACTGAAGTTGGAACTAAAGTGAAGTGAAAATTCAGACAATACATTTAACCTTCTTAAAAGTATTCTTTCAGAACAGCCTTAGATGTGTATAAAAGGAGGTTAAATCCCATGAGGGAGTTCTATAGTTTCCTGAGACCAGTCCTGTCCTACTACTCACATGCTCTGTTGTGCCAGTGATAATGTGAAGCCCGTCATAGGTGGATTTGATGTACATGCCCTGTAAACAATGAGAGAGATTAGGCTCATATACCTCAGATTCAAAGAAAGAATAATATAAAAAAGCATATTTTAGAAAGCCATTTGTAAACAGAATTCTACAGTGACCGATATGCCACCCAAACTCAGACCAGCTCTGAACCTGAAACATGTGGTTTCAGCATATGAGCAGGAACCTGAGGTAGACCTAAACCCACCCTATCACTGGTAGGACAAACACTGAATGAAAACAGGAGTTTCTGGAAGATATCCGACCTGTTAAATTTCAGTGAAATATGCCGTTTATATGCCTATATATGAAACGTCTGCACACTCCCGAGCCACAACTGTGATTGGAGATTTCTGGACACGGATATTCCCGATTAAGAGAGGTGGACGGCCATGTTTGGCAATTTATGTAAAATTTCTGGACAAGAACACCTCGAGATTATGTCTGTTTCCGACGGCA
Organism: Synaphobranchus kaupii; assembly: GCA_029718625.1. Taxonomy (NCBI): domain Eukaryota; kingdom Metazoa; phylum Chordata; class Actinopteri; order Anguilliformes; family Synaphobranchidae; genus Synaphobranchus; species Synaphobranchus kaupii. The sequence goes on along the minus strand of CM056390.1, from coordinate 28,619,429 downwards.
GACACGCATCCGCAAATGGCCAGATGCAGTCCGTTGTTGGATTTGTGCACTGTAGTGCCCCATATACGCAGGTTTTCATGCGGTGAAACTACTATTAGAAACTACGGCCCAGAAAGATGTAAAAAGCCATGCTAACATCCTGTTAAACTTGTATCAGATGCCCAGTCTCTAACAAGAACTGGTCCCTTAATAGCTGGTAACAAAAAAAAAAGAAAAGTTTGAAAAGTCCTACCTGGGAATCGAACCTGCAACCTTTCATTTACAAGGCCAGTTCCGTAACCGTTATACTACACTGCCGCCACTACACTTCAAATTATTGCAGCATCTAAATAACATCCACCGCTATATATAGATCAATAGGCCACCTGAAGACTAATGACATATTTTTAAAAATACATTTTCAATTCTCCTACTGCTTTTATCACATTTATACTGCTTTGATTGCCTAATTTTAAATGTGATCTTAAATAAATACACTAGTACAGGCAGTTTCAGTACCAACAGTTTTAGAATGAACCAGTAACCAAGAAGCACTATATACACTGACCTCCAACAGATGCTGGGACCTACTTGTCTTGTAACAGCAATGAAAGTTCAGGCTGCTTATAGAAAATCTAATGGCATGTAGGCATAAGGCTCTAGGAAATGGACGTGGCAGTCTTACCAGTCCCTCTCCCGGCCTGATGTTGGAGATCCGGACCTCCTCCAAACAAGCCGAGTGGCACTTCAGGGGGTCCGACGTGGTCCTTATGGTCTGGTCACAGATGCTGTTCAGGACCTTTGACTGGAATTCACAGGAGGAAAATCACTTGGTACACAAAATGATTTGATTAATCAACCCATTCATATCCCTCAAATAAACCTTCTCAGGTTCCAATAAGGACAGGCCGTCCATCTGTTTCTCCTATGAACACGAGAGTCTATGAGTGTGGGTGGGAAGGTAATTATCAACAATCAATTATATTCACATCCAAGGCCTCCCTCATTAGAAGCAATGTTACCGCTATCACCATTAATGGTAATCACTTAGTGATAGCAACAAAGTACTAGGGTTGTATCCTTCCACACGCGCGCACGCACGCACGCACGCACGGGAGTCACCGTTTGTATTTTAGACTGGCCTAGCAAGCCCCCCGCTCTTATCTACCACAGGATGTGCAGGCTGTGACTCTATGGAGCCATGCAGCTTGATGTAAACACGGTACTGTATTCACTTCTGTTAGAATCGAACGATTCCAAGCAGGAGTCATAGGGTACGGGGCCTGCCACCGCGGAGGGGTGCAGAGGGGCTTGTCTGAGAAAGAGGAAGCCCGGTGTCAGGACTACAGGCCTGGAGAGTGTCATCCGCAGGAAGCGGTGATTAAGGGGGACTCCAGGCACAACAGCCTGCTGACGAGGGCGAATTAACCCAGAACCCCCTTAGTTAGACCAGGAAACGTAGAAAGGGGCTAAGAGTATACTGCCCAAGCTCCCGCTCCTGGAATACTCATTTACCTAGTTTTCTTCTACATTCTCCCGCCCCTGCAGTCCTCAAAGAGTTATCCTGTAACACATACCAGGACCGCAGGGAAAATACCTACCACTTCCAAGATCTTTTCCTCCATCTGGTAAACGGTGCAGTCCTGCAACAAAGGAGAAGGGAGCATTTGAGACGGTACATTCCATGTCAACATCCAGGAGGACGCTCTCATTACGAGACACCCGAAAGGAAAAAAGGCACAACGACAAGCCAACGTGCTAAATGGCGCAACGACGGGCTAAATGGCTTCTTGCCATTGTGACGTTCTTACATGTGGGAAAAAGGGAGAAAGACAGGCTCGTTACTGATTACGGGATTTTATTTTGTAAGTTCTAAGTTTTCCGTGGTTAATAATAGAGGGGCAAAAATGTATTTGCATACTAAAAAGTGAACAAAAATTAACTTTGTATATCTTGTCACCTTGACTAAAGACATTAAGTGTTCATAAAGTGAACTCCAAATTGTCAGGTTACTGGTCAACTGAAATTTCAGCACGAGGGCTAGGGGCTAATAAGAGCCACCTTATTCCAGATCTATGACTAATTTACAAAACATAAAACCAGAAATGTGTAGTTTGGCGAATGCAGATTCACCTCACGGGTGGTATGATTTTCATCTGAACCGACATAGCAAATATAGCTGAATTCACTCTTGTGATAGACATTCTTCCTCAGTGAGGAAGGTGTCTAGACTTCTGCCTTCACCTGAGGGTAAAGGTCAAAGGTCTGGAATGCTATCATGAACTGCCATGACAGCACAGCCGGTCTGACAGACTTGCTGACTGTGGTACGATATGCACTGAACCAGAGGCTGCTGAGTGCTTCGTCCTGTTAGGATGCTATTCCAGGATGTTCCAAATTTTGGGGGAAAAAATTTGAGGCGAAAAAATCCAATCAAGAAAACTCTTGATCTCCCCTCTGGGACCACACAAGGGTCCCCTCGGTACTCCTTCACATAGAGCCATTAGGACCCAGCGCAGTCTGGAGATGGAGCCACCGTCTGGAGTCTGAACGTACCCAGTGGATCTGGCGGACAGTCAGCAGAGCACGGAGCTCATGCCGGTGTAAATCAATCTTCAAACATCAGCGGCTAATATTTACACCGGCCCAGGTTGAGACTGCAGGTGATAAATCATAGCCGTGCTGAAATTACTTCCATCAGTGAGCCAAGTAGCTATACCTGCAAAGAACTTTAACATATGTGTTTGTCTTTGAGTAGTCAGTATGACAGTCATTGACTGAGAATGATCCCAGGGGGTATCATTAAATACACTTTACTAAAAGGATCTGGTGTCCAAGATGCCAAATTGAGCCCGATTGCCATAAGCCTCCGGTTGTAATCCTGAAGTCAAACAGCAGGCTGACTGCTTTTTAAACAGACAGTAAAGTACAAGAGGAGGGTAAAATGTTAGTTGCTTTAGGTCAGTGTTTCGCAAACTCGGTCCTGGAGTACAACTGTGTATGCTGGTTTTCGTTCCAACCACAATTGCAATCTCAGAAGTCTACCAAGCTGTTATTTGTTTTTTAAATTAGGAGCTTTTCATGTTCAGAGGGATTCATTACCCATGAGCCACATTATGTCAGCAATAGCTATGCATGTCATGCAGAATAAAAGTCCCATATTCACATTGTTGTAATACCAAACGATTACATAAAGAGAAGTAAAAAACGTTTTAACTGATCAAATTAAAGACTGATGTCAATCAATAGGCTCCTAATTGGTGAAATTTTGGAAACATGGTCACTAAAACTAACCATTTTGTAGACAACGAAGAATTCAAAGACAAAGCAAATGACAAACCAAACTTGCATTGTGTTAAGTTTAAGGAGAAAAAATATGAAATGCGTGTTCAGCAACCTAATTAGGAGCCTATTGATTCACCTCAGTAATTAATTTCATCGGTGAAAAAAATGTTACCTCTTTATGTAATTGTTTACAATATAGCACGAAAAGCACAATGTGAACATGGGACTTTCTTCTTTATGGCATACATAGCTACTTCTGACTTCTGACTAGCTAACCGTGAAGAGCACCTAATTAAGAAAAAATAAGAGCTTGTTAAAATACCGGGATTGCAATTGCGGCTGGAACGAAAAGCAGCATAACGCAGGGGTACTCCAGGGCCGAACTTGAGAACCACTGCTTTAGGTAAAAGAGGATAACCTCCTCTTGCCCTGGATTACCGCTGACAGGAAGCACACATCACGTTGTCGAGTCCTGGATTAGGAGGGTCTCAGAAGAGTGAAACTGGAAACACATTGCCAGAATAAAGCCGTGGTGGAACGCCAGAGGAGCTTTCCGCAGGAGGGCCAGAGGTTGTTTTGAAACTGTAAACTCTCGAGCCTGAGATGGATACACTGGGAAGGGGGGCGGAACTGAACGGTGTGTGTGTGTGGGGGGGGGGGCTTCTCATTAACCAGCTGGGGGAGATGGAAAAGGAAAAGGCGAGCTACAATGCATTCTGAAAATTAATTTCAGGAATTCCCCCCACTCCTCCCTCTTCCATTGTTAAATAAGAAGTTTGAAAAAGCACCCAGAATGCTTTGCGGGATGCTGGGGGCTGGGTAATCTGGTGAGAGTTGTGGCGTGCTGACCTTTTGGACCGTGGTGGTGAGCTCCAGGCACAGCTGAATGATTTTGTTCTTGGTGGTGGTGAAGTCACTGATCGCGGTCAGGGGCGTCCTGCAGCAGGAGAGAAAGTAGAGTGAGCGAGAGAATGCACAAATGAAAGAGTGAATGATCGAGATAGATAGATAGATCATCGAGTATATTAAAATGATCTCCACTAAATCTTCTATATTGTCAGGTGAAGAAGGGGATGAGGGTCAGGGTGAAATCTGTGCTGGACAGCAAAGAGCCATCTGACTGTTTCCACAGAGGGTCCAGTAGAATAACTGCTGTAGACACCAGACACACGGCCGGACTACAGACACAGGCTCAGGATCTGGGGCGCCGCAAGATCAGACTCCCCCTTTGTCTGCCTTTCCTTGATTTAAAGCTTCAAACCTTTCAAGTCACACACACACACACACACACACACACACACACACACACACACACACACACACACACACACACACACACACACACACACACACACACACACACACACACACACACACACACACACACACACACACGTATACACTGCATGCATGCACACGCACACACACACGTACACACCCACACACCGACGTGCACACAGGCACACCGTGTAAAAACAATTGCTATGGCATAATAAATCTGTCATTTAGCCAGAATATAAAGCGCTGTATGAGACAATGTTTTCCGTTCACTGAATTCTGACTAGATTTACTTCAACCTCCATGGTGTATACAAACGTTACACAATAGGCCTACGCTTTACCTCAAGATGACTTATGCCTACACACAATCTGTGACAAACTGCATATTAGATGATAAAGGAAAAAGTTTCAAATGAGAAAATAAACCAGACAGCGTTTTACAATAAACAGAAAACAAACCGTGAAAATGAACCAGACAGTTGGTGAAAAAAGTTCCTTTAAAGAGAAAAGAAAAACCAAACAAAAACAAACCCAAAAGTGCATATCACAAAACAATCAGATGACTTAGCATACCCATTACCGACATTGCCAAAACAAACCCAACCCCGTGGGAGACAAAATGTGAGAGGAGAAGCATTTTATCTTCACAGCTTTTCACTGTCCTATTTCAGTTTGTCTGAAATAGGACAGTTGTCTAAGAGTTCCTGTTTGTTCTGCTTCCTTGGTGATGGAGTGAATTTCCCAGGATAACAGAGACACTGACCACAAATCCACCCAGAATGGAGGCCCACCTCTTCAGCTACATCTAGGCTCCTTCAACCCCTACCCTCTCTTCCAGTACAATTGTAGCATTTCAATTAAAGCTTGCCATGTTGTCAGGTTAGTTGAATTCATCGGTACAGTTGATTCTAGCATTTCTTGCTACTAAGAAGCCTGAAATTTAGCGATCCTTTTCTGTAGGTGACTGTTGGTGTTACTGAACCATTTGCATGTGGTTATTAATTTTCGCGACTGGAAAAGCGCGTCTGGTAAATTAACGTGCTGTAACGTAATGAGTATGAAATAAATATTTAGTAACTACTCTGGGGCGGGGCCTGTCGTTGTGACAAACTATGGGATGAGTACTGGCACTGGTACTAATGATACGTTGTAGAGAACATAATAAAGGTTAATAGAGAAAGGATCTATGTTGCACAATAGTTATTTTATTACACTTAGTTTACCCAGGTTAATACCCCAAATAAAACAGTGTTTATGGAAACTTAGGTCAAAAGGAAAATGGAAGAGCACTCAACCCCAAAACGGAGCAAGAGACGTCATCTGGAATGTGGGAGGAAACCAGAGTACCCGGAGGAAAGCCACGTGGACATAGGGAGAACACGCAAACTCCACACAGAAAGGCCGCGGCTACAGTACTATCCAGTGCACCACTGTGCCACCCAATATAAAGCCCCAGCTAACAGAATGCGGCTCATTACATCATACCTGTCCAACCAGGCCAGCAGGCTCTTTGCAGTCCCGATGAGCCCCACCACAGAGGTGAGGAAGTGGTTTGGGGGCTTTCGCGAGGTGTTGCCGTCGTACGCGGGGCTCTTCCTGCGGTCCAGGGTGTACTCCTGCAGGCCGTTGGCGGCAGCCCGCATCTGCAGCACCAGGGTCCGCAGGCTGTCCGTCTCAAGCCCGTAGTTCTGAGAGAGGGAACAGAACCCCAACATTATCTCTTAAGCCAGACTCGCAGTATGAGCTTGCAGGCATGTTATAACGGCTTAAAAATGAACACAACATAAGCAGAAATGTGACCGAAATACGAGCATACATGACTGTAACGTGAGCTGAAAAATACAGAAAGTCAATATCAGCTACAATGAGTTCAAACACAACCAGAATGAATGAGTTAAACATATATCAAGGTAACGTAATATGAGCTGAAAATATCACATGGCAATACCACATAAGCTACAACATAGGCTTAACAATTATGAAAAAAGGAGCTTAAAATATAATATAACAAAATTTGGAGAGGATGCTCTTTTTTCAGGAAGCTACAATGTGCAAGACAAGCAGTGCAGGTCACCCAATGAAGCACATTCACAGTGACACAGGGAGCTTTAACGACCACTGCTTGCTCCATAACAGCACAGTAAACATGGCTTTCAACAGTAACCCCCACCCTCAACAAATAATATCATAGTCCGGCTGATTCTTGCAGCCGTGCAGTGTAAACCTGCCCCGAATATGCGGACACCAGCACACATATGCCATAAACCTCCTTTTCCTCGCATTCCGATCGTTTTACGAGGTCCGTGCGCGGGGGGGGGGCCTCACCTGACAAGCGGAGCTGGTGGGAGCTTCTGCTTTGATCAGATGTCAGCTACGTTTTCAAGCCCAACCTAATTTAGGGAATTGCGGGCACTTGGATGCGAAGCGCTGCCCCTTTCAATCCAATGTATATTTGACAATTGTGCCCCTTGAGTGACCGCCATGAAGAAGCCACACTTCCCCAATGCACACACCCACAAGCCAGTAACTACATGACTTATGTGGCATATTGTTTGGAGGAAATAATGTAGAGCTAGCCATGAGGAACCTGCTTGACTGAAAGCCACCCTAGCCCTAGTGGACCTGGGCTGCAGAACTTGGTGCCGTGGGCCCAATACCAACATACAAAGGCCCATTTCCCCCGGTTATCCCGATAACAAACAAAAAATTAAAACATCGCCGCAGCCTCCACACTGACGTTACCCACCAGTACCACTTCCAGCTAACCAGCTAACTGGTATTCTGAGTGAGACTCTCTGGGTTTCATTAGTAGTAACTGGTGGGCTACCCGTTAAACTTGGCAACCCATGTCGTACCCAATTCAGAGCGGTGGAAACAATTAATTTGTTCCGACCTGCAGCTGAGCCTTGGTTTTGTGGGGGGGGGGGGGGGGGGGGGGGCAGTAGCTCCTATCACTCTGACGAATCTTGTCTGGGGAGCGCTGTGCTCCTGCCAGGCTGCCTGCACCCAGCGTGCTTGTGGAGTGCAGATAGGTCGGGTCTATTCAGGGATACCGGGTACCACATTTCACGTTCCACTTTTACAGCATTTACCAGAAAAACCCAAACGAGCACGTACATACAACTCCCGCTACAGAAAGCTACGCATTTGCGCTGTGTGGATTTTAAGTTGCAGTCATGCCAGGAATAAGGAAATCTACTTGTCTCATAACCAGGACCAATCTGCTGCTCTATAACGAACAGTTTACATCCCACTTAGTGAAAAACAAGATCGATTCATGAAATGGTTAAAATCTTACCACCCTGTGCACTGTGATGGAATTTGAATATGAGGAATACAGACATCCATCGGCCTTCTTCCTTTATACGAAAACCCAAGTCTGACATTCAGAAGCATTTAGTGGTGTTGAACAGGTGGACAGGGAAAGTCTGGGTAAATCTTTGATGGGCAGCACAGGAGGAGAGACTGAGACTGAGGGCAAATACTCAAAGAAGTTCAATAGTTCCTCTTTGATAGACAAGCGTTCTTATCTTCATCCCATAAACAAACGCAGGCAGGCTTCACACCGCCAGGCATGAGGAGCAGATAAAGATCGAGCATTCCTCCCCGATCAGCCGTTAACGGGCGAATAGCGTGCGAGCGGACGCTGGGGAAGGCGCAGATGTTCCCCGGCGCCCGTTACCAGGTGCTAAAAAAGCCGCCGACGGGCACGAGCGAGAGCGACCGAGACTGCAAGGCGTGCTTTCGCTCTGCCTCTAGGGATAGATCCCAGATGAGCTTCCCCCCCCCCCCCCCCCCGTGTACGAAGGCTAGGGGTTGGGTTACAGTCAGTGCCGGCTGACTTTGGGTGGGGTGGTCGAGGCTGAAAAACACCCCGATGAGCTTCTGTAGGACGACGCCTTCATCCGTCGCCCGCTAACGGGCCGCAATGCAGCCAATGCTTAACGCAGTAGCGCTAGGAAACGCGGCTAAATCGTTTCGCCGCACCACGGCTCCGTGTAAGGCATACGGCTATTTCGTACAGTATAAATATTGAATAAGCGCAATGAGGACAATATTAACGGAAAAGGTTTATTCGAGAGTAATTTATCAAACAGAATACTCTCTTAAGGGGAAGGGGTGTGTGTTTAACCCTGGAGGGGAAAGCGGGTTTAAGCTTCAGGGAAAGGCAGCACAGAGCCTCCATCGCACAGCTGGGAAATCATCACCCGATACGGCCTGGAGGAAGTAGCAGGAACAGCTGTGCTGCGTTTTCCCTGAAGGAGCTGTGGAAAGGGGGGGGGGGGGAGGGTGGAGGGTCGGGGGATTCCACACCCCTTGCTCTAACAGGTGGGAGGAGGCGCGGGTCCATTTCCTGCCTGTTAGGTGAGGGGGCACAGTATGAAGGTGGAGGGCGGCCCCCAGTACATTTCCTGCCCTTCAGGTGATGATGATGGTGGTGGGGGGGGGGGGGGGGCTCAGATATGCACACCCCCTTCCCTCCCCACACTGAATTTTTGGCCGCCGCAGTTTTAATGTGTATTCCATCAAGTTTTCCAAGACAAAAGAAGTTCCTGTCAGCGGAGCGGGCCACTGTGAAGAAAACCACGGGGGGGGTGTTGGGTTTCGGAGCGTTTCGGACTCTGTGCAGGCCATCACCGGTTTTGGAGAGCGGCTCGCTCCGCCACGCGCAGACCGTTACCTGATGGGAGCCTGCTCCGGTCGTGAAAACGCCCGGGGCACATCCATCTCTTGTGAGCGGGGGGTTGCCAGCGCGTGTAAATCATAGGTTTGTAGCTCTCAGAAGAAAACGCTTAGCCTCCCAGCCTCGAAGAGCGATCGCGCTGCTGGCTTGCGGCTGGCGCACATGTGATGCATGTGGCTTAAATAACTGGGGCATGATCGTGCGCACACAGCAAAAACGGCCCAATCTGTTAAAGTCGCGAAACACGCGACTTTACGCTCTCTTTTTCGATGTAAGCTAAACCATATGCCTTGATTTATGCTGACTCTGCAGAACTGCAGGCTGCCATACTGTCTGCACGAGAAGGATAGCCTCCTATCAACATCAACAACAGCACACAAAAGAAACAAAAAAAACGAATAAATAAAGACAGTAGAAAAAAAACTGTCAATTTGTCTCGTTTTGTGCCTCCCGCCCTCCCAGAATGCAACCTCAATCAGGCCATTGTCCGTGTTCTGGTCCCGTGTGAGAAGAAAGGAGATATCGAAGCTCCCAACGTTACATCATAAGCGCAAGCCGGTCTGTCGTGCGTCCTCTCAGAAACCTTCGACCTTTCTCACACAAACGAATCAAAACAAAGGTCCCGCTTCCTCCCAGCCCCCTTTCCTCATTAACAGCCGCCCTTGCAATTAACGAGAAAGACGTTAGCATTCCCACCGGCGTGACTGGCCTACGCATTCCCCCCAGTCACCGGGCTGTGATGGCGACGGCCTGAACCCCCGCATTCGGAGTGTAATGCCCGGTCAAGTCCTCCTCCGATGACTTGCGTAACCCCCCCCGTCGTAACCACCTCTCTGCCCCCGTGGGAGATTTTATTAAAGATAACAACTCTCTCCCGCAGGGAGGGGGGCCGTACATGCAGAAACGCAGGCAGAATCTATGAAGCGGATGGAGACGCGAAAAAAACAATTCCCTTCCCTTCGGAGTCGCGAGCATGAGCGGGACCAGAAAACTGGGCTTCATTTACAAAGGGCCACTATGCGAGGGCCTCTGGACGTACTGTCCATTTCGGGAGGGACGTCAGATGAATCCGGCAAAGCCCTCGCTTCCCCCTGTTAAAGCGCTTCCATGTGCATGGCATTAGGTACGGCATTGGGAGCTTATCTGATGAACAAAGGGCTCGCGAGAGCTCCGGTCAGATTGATACACTCAAATCTGCCATCCGCGAGTGAGAGGCCAGCCCTCAACTCTTTATTTGGCAGCCCAGCACACACACCACAAATGCTTGAACTTCAATCTCTGTCCCACGTTCTTGGCGTGTGTCAACATTTGGACATGTTCAATTGGAAGGAGCACTCGCTGTCCTTCAGTAGTTTACAATAAATGCTGCTAGCGGTCCCATTTCACTTTGCGTGACATAATGAATAAGCTACTTGGTATTAATCAAGTGAACATTTCCCCTCCATTTTTAGAATGAAGGCAGCCATACCTATTGAAATCGGGTTAATATGGTTTACAGTAAACAAACTAACCCTTACCCATCCTTGGCCAAATGCCTCCGTCCATCGAACTGGAGAAGGGTCAAGGCTGAGCTCTATAGCCTCGTCCAAAAACCCACACAGGCGGTGTCCAGAGCCCTGCCAACCACTTCAAACATTGGAAACATTTATCAGCGCTTCCAACTTTGTCAACAGCTGATTCGACCGTAACCGGATAAGGTGTGCGCGGATAAGCTGTACTGGACCAGCAGTTTGCTGGAACTCAAAATCAAGCGCTACTCTTGGTCATATAAAAGAGATAAAAGCTGACACAGATTTAGCTTCACCTGAAAAACCCTCTCAATGGCCATTCAATTTCACATCACAGCAGCCAAGATCAATTCCCGGGGTGACAAACTGGCACCGTTTAATTTTAGGATGGAAATTCTGACTGAGTCAGGATTTGGGGTAAAGGCCATTTGGTAAGTGAGGGGAACGTCTGTTACCGATGGGGGAGCAAACAGAGTTCCTACATTTAGATACTTATTACGCAAAGTTGCTCACCGATGCCTTCCAAAAAGATCTTGCCATTTCTGTGCAAATCAGGTTCACTTTACTAGCTTAGAAATTAAAGGTTGTATCAGCGATTTTGGGTGGAAACATAAATGATCACATTCATCTGATTTTTCCTCACGATCCGCTAGCTGCCCGCCCCATAAGCAGGCCGTCAAAAAACCGCGTCTCTGTAGGCAGCCTATGCTCCGAGATCGTACACAAAAACAAATGGTACTACCAACCACTCAAAACCAAAATAAACAGTATTCCAACCAATCACAATGATCTGCACAAACGCTAATACTCTTATCTCGCTGAAATCTTGACGGATTTACAAACGGTTTGGTTTCTTACAAACGTTATTAACGTGGTTATAATTCTGGATGCTTGAACACTATTTTTTAAAACATGACATAATTATTCATAAGTATGTTTGTTTGGGATTTCGCTTCAGAAGTGACGTCACCCAAAATCGCTGATACAACCTTTAAATAAAAACAAGAATCTCACACAACCACAACCTTCTCTACTGTACTTGTTAACGTAAATATTAATCTCCCTTAATCCTCTGGTGAATTCTGATCACATGCTAAACAAATAATTAAAATGTAATATGGAACTGATTGAATACCTCTTATATCTTCAAAAAGAAAAGAAAATGAACCCCTTATTCTCAAGACTGAAGGGATTTAAAAATGTTTTTCCCTTGACAGAACCAAGACTGTGTACGTGTCACTTGCGATTGAAGGTTCAGAGATTCAGACCGAAATCCTGTGCTTTTTTTTACGATACAGGAAACCGTAAAACAAAAGCACTACCAGCTGCCAAATAAAATCCCCAACCGCAGTGTGAGAACTCAGCCCCGCTGCCTTAAAGGTTTCCTTCTGCATTCCGGGTTCAAAACAGGCTTTTGGCCCCTTAAATTCACTCTCCAAAGTAACTGGACTGGACAGCAGGGGCAGCCAGGTCAGCTATCAGCGCTCACAGAAACCCACTTCAAGGGTTTTCCCAGTAAGGTACAGCCATTGGAGAGACTGCAGGGGGTGGGATTAACCAGGTATGTTGGCGGGGGGGGGGGGGGGGGGGAGAGATGATGTACAGTATATGTCATTCCTCAGAGAAAGAATGGTAATTCCCTCCCTTCTCCCAGCTGTTTACATTCCTTGCATTCAACCACTCCGGCCCGCAACATAATGACCCAAAGCATCGGATTAACGATGCGGAAACTCCGTTAACTTCAGACCTACCAATTAAAACCGAGTCTTCCTCGCCGCTGAGACCGAGGAGCTGGCTTAGCCTTTGTGCACATCAGAAGCTATGCTTTTATGGAAAAATCACCATGGTGAAAGGCGTATTTGTCGCTGCATCTGTGCATGGTGGGGTAAGGTGAGGTGAGTGGGCAGCACAGAGGGTTGGGTCTAGGTACCAATCTAGCATTCTGTGTGCTTTCTGTGCTGTAGAGAAAGTTCAGATGGTGGAGCACAGGAAAGCAGTGGGTCCGACTACAGCAAAAATGGAAAAGTATCGAGTTAAATCAGCGTCAAGTCATCTTTGTCATAATACTTTTAGTATTGTGAAAATTAGTTCACATTTCTGCAGTTGTACTCATAATGTATGCATGCACGCATATGCGCAAACACACATATACTGTACGTATATACATTTTCTCAATACAGGCGTGATCCTCAAATCTGTGGTTACAATGCACAAATAACTTATAGTTACGACTCGAAATCCTCATATACTCACAGCACATGTGCTGGGTACAATTCTAAGGAATACTATATAGTGACTGAAGATGTCAAAACCTGACGTAGACAGTTAGGGTGACAAAGAGACATGATCTTTAGAGGAATTACAAAAGCAGCTATGTACGATTAAGAGTGCTATTATTAATGTGACCCATACATTGAAACACAATGAAGGCAATGGATATCAATGTATTCCTTTTATTATAATTTTTTTATTTTATATTGCAATTAGGTGTAGATCAGTACAAATATTGGAATTTGGAAGAGATATTTATTTGGTTTCGACCATCTAAACCGTTGTGAAGAAACGGGATTTGCAATGAACGATGGATTTACGATTACAATGACACTTATTTGACACCGTTTTAACACAGAGAACGTTTTTGCGAGAAAGCCATTTAATTTCAACTAATAATTTAACTCAGAAAACATTTGTCTCTAGAGCCAAAATGGTTTCTGCTTCGCCTGTCAGAACAGTTCAGTTGGTGGTACTCCAGGGCGTCATGCTACTCACGACGCCAGAGAGGTTCATTATTCATTTCTGAAGCTTGGATTGGCTGGCGCCTGGACAGGTGAACGAAAAAGGAGCCAATCGGCATTCAGTACCGTCCCTGAAGCCCAAGGGGTTTTTGATACTACGCAGTTAGTGAAAATGCCTGCCGAGACATTGGGATGAAAGGCAGGTTAGCGCAAGCTCGTGCTCCCGCCCGTCTTCCCTCGCTGCGGCTTTTCTCAGGCGCCGTGTCACCGTTTGAATGACAAATGTACGCAGGAATTAAGTCAGCCCGCACAAACTCGGCCCAGCCACACAAAAAACGCCCGAGGCAGCCAATGTTTTTCATCTCAGTGGTTCGGCAAGCGACCCCCTGGCAACTACGTTACACAGTGTCAAGACTCGGCTGATTCCCTGGCACACCACCGTACCACTTAGGGACTTACTCTTGACATTCATCGGTTGCAACTTGCAAGTTAAATAGGCGGGGCACCGCTGCTACACCCTTGAGCAAAGTGCCTGACCTGAATTTCTTAAATATGTGTCAATATGTATCCAGCTTTATAAATAGATTTTGTGTAAAAAAAACAAAAAAAAACATGAGTTCTAAAGAGCAGCATACAGGAGCAGTCGCAGATCCTGAGAGAAACCCCTGAGAAACAGCTGAGAAACCACCGTCGAGAGAGCTGGCACCACTGACCAGGGCACACAGCAGGTCGACTGCTTCCAGCACCAGCTCCTGGTGTCCGATTTTGAGCACACCCAGCTCCTCCAGGTCCTGGTGCGAGACCTTGAGCAGCTGTTCCCCATCAATCTTCTCTCGCTCCAAGTTCTGCACGTACTGCTGTAGGCTGTCGTCCAGGCCTGTTGGGCGAGAGAGAGAGAGAGAGAGAGAGATATGTCAGACAAAGCGGCTCTTCAACAAGACAATGTTCCCATTCCCAATGCGTGTTGACAGCTGTAATACGGTTTGAAATACGTTTGTTATCAAGCAAATTCCAGTTCATGTTTAACAGTGAGATGTGTTGAATAAATAGAAATTTCATGATTACACGCTCAACGCTGCCTGTTGAATGCGCCGGTATAGGCTACTCCTCCTTTTTTCACTCTGAGGGGACAGAACAGGTTCTAGAAGGCCACGGATGAGTTGAAAATCCTGTTCCAGGGCAGTGTTATCAAAAACACACATCATAATCCCAAGACAATGTACAGTCATGCACAGAACAAGCTGGGTCCTGAGGGCAATTTGTTTTGGGAACTGACACATTTTCATTTTTTTTTTATATTTTTTTTTTTTTTTACTGTTGTTAAAAATGTCAAAAGCCCTGTTTTTTAACATGTTATGTTATGCTGACTATCATGCCCTGTATATAAAGTGTCCACTACAGGAAACCTAAAGAGAGAGTAAAGGCAATATATGGATTAGTACCAGTATCTAGCCGCTCTCGTCTGAAAAGGAGGCAACTGTCTCAAGCAGGAACCGAACAGTCAGGCACTGTTCAACAGGTGCAAATCATTTGCTGTCATTTCTTGCCCACCGAACAACCCCTGGAGAAATGATCAGTCGGTGACTCACTCGGTGAATCGGTGAATAAGTGATTGAGTTAAGTCAGTCACTGAAAGTTGATTTTGATGACGCCGTGTGGTTTTCTTAGTTAACTACATGCAATGTGTGCAACATGGTAGCCAGTGTTTTGGAAAGTCTTTAGAAAAAGGCCTGGAAATGCTCAAACAGTCAATCAATATAGAGTGCACACTATTTGTTTTTTTTGTATTTTTAATTCATAAAGTTATTAAATGGCTGCTTTGGAAAAGTGACCGGCATTTTAGAATGCTACCAAAAGCTCTTCATGCAAGAAATATTTGCACTTCCCTCCTATCAGCCCAAGAAATGCCAGCTTCATACAACTCTTCCTGACCTAGTCTTCATTTAAATTGTACTTGAGACTGGTTTCGCAAAGATGGAATTCACTTCAAAGCTTTACGAAACACTTTATGACACTGAAGAGGACTAAATTCCGGCCAAAGCAAACAGAATACAGGGGTTAGGCTGGGGTTCTGCTTTTGCAATGGCATTCTATAAACAAAGTAAAAGAAAATGTTTTTTTTCCCCCATCGAGCACAACATGCTGCGTTAAGCGTGCATCTCCCACCGAGCGATTTCGGCATTTCTGCTCTGGGGCTGCTCGCGATAGTGAAAAGGGCCGGAGAGCACTTCAGATTGCAGGGCGTCAACGGCTCTCTCTTGCCACATGTTTCATTTGAAGCCTCGTTAGTCATAACCGAATACGTGCTGCACAAGCTCCAGCCAAGAAATAATGCAAAGCATTTCACTTTTAGGCGCTTTTTAACCTTTGTCACGGAAACTATTTTTCATATTCCATCTTCAAAGGAGAACGCACACAGCCCAAATATGACCTGCCTCTC